>CM032452.1:2883022-2908022 GCA_019049505.1 Pachyrhynchus sulphureomaculatus | reverse complement strand
TTTTTCTTAAACTGTTGTCTTATATATTTGTTTGGTTGTTTATTCTTAAGTATAGGTTTGTTTGTGGTTATCTTCATGTTATTATAAAAGTACAAATTTTAATGTGGCTCATTATATTGAACATTATCAAATTTTATTTTTATATTTGGTTTACCTACAAACTTAAAAGATGTTGAAATTGTGTAAAATAAAAATTTTATGAACCCACAACACCTAAGAATAATAATTTATTTTATTTAATGAATTTTAATTCTAAAAATAAGTTACGCATCTCGAAACCATACTGCTTCCTAAACTGATGTGGCCGAACGAAAAGGAAAAAAAAAGTGTTTATGTTTTAGGGCTGTTTCCTTTGACTGGTATAATTGATAATTTATGGGAGTTTATACAGAAAAAGAGAGAGTTGTTGATGTCTCGTTTGTCATTGACAATTCGTTATTCTTATTTGATACAAATCATTACTTTTACTTCAATCTACCTAGAGCATTTCCATGCCCTAGGTAGTCACACTATTTCAAAGTATATATATATATATATATATATATATATATATATATATATATACATATATATATATATATATATATATATATATATATATATATATATATATATATATATGTTAGCTTTTATTTAAAAATTAAACTCTTTTAGGCAATTTCGACAACAATAACTTTTATTAACAATTGCAATCATGTATCTAAGAAAACTGGCCGTCTACTTCGGCTCTCTAAACCATACTTATTAGTGCGTACCAAAATATCTCTGTTACATAAACCTCAATACATAAACACATTTTAGTAATATATGGCCATATATCAATACGTAAAATAAACTCAGTGGTTTGTCGTTTGATACCGTAAATTAATAATAAATAAACAGTAACTTAAGTATATTTTAATCTATGCAACGTAAACCACCTGCCTGAAAGCAATTATAATAATTTATATTCCATTTCTTATATTACATCGTTCGGCTGTCCTGCAAATTCCTTGTTTTTGATCAATCCATGACTGGGGACTTTTCCATACATAAATACCTACGTAAATTAAAACAAAATGTTGGAAGACAGCTGGTATGAGAGAACGAAGCGAGACTAACAAGTACAAAGGACAGATGAATGAATGATTTGAACAAAAAAAACAACTAATGCAAAAACAGTTAAATCGTCCGGACATTCTCAAATAGTTCTTTAGGTTTTGATGGCATGTTTCTCCACCGGTTTCTCCTCCAGTAATACGGAATTTTAAAAGTGTAAAAAACAACAGCAAGCAAATTTGGAATCAATTTTAAACAAGAACCTCCGTTCACACTCCGTTCTTTATGAATACATATGACATGCCAGGGTGACTTCACTCGGACTCTGCTTCTGAGTGAAATTTCCGTATTTTTTTCTTTGTGCTTTTGTCAGTTTTCTACGCTAGTATAATTTGCAACGTTTCAAAACGAATGTAAATTATTACTTCCATACACGCGTCATTATTATTACGACTTTTGGATTTCCCTGAAGTGCATGAAAAGATATTTTTGAGATCAATCTTATTTCGAACACTCTGTATACAATATCACAGAAAATATAGCTAACGCTACAGAAAGGCAAACAGTTGGAACAAAAAGGGGCCGGCTGGTTACCGCTGGATTGTTAAAATGTTCTTCATGGAGTTTCTCGGAGATGCCACGCAGGTAGAAGTTGTCTTATATGTAACAATAATAGTGACAAATCTCCGCGGTATTTTGGCGAAACTCGACGAGCTACATTTTAAATAGCCGGCGGTAGCCAGCCCGCTTCGTTTAGCAGGTTTTCTGTAGCGATAACTATGTTTTCTGTGAAAATATGTTAGTACCTACAGGACACACACTTTATTAATCAACCGAATTAAATAGAAATTTAATTATTAGTTAAAAGGTTTATTGCTCTTTCAGTGCGTACTTATCTATAACATATTTTGTTACAAAAAAATAACATACTCGCACTATTTCATATGTAAAATTTTTGCCTAGAAACAGTACTACATTTGTATAGTTGTCCTTAAGTGTTTTGCAAATCACACACTTTTGATCCTTAAAATAAATACTCCTGAATTTTGTTTATTCACAAAAAATTCATCTACTTCAAATTAATTTTCTTATCTATAAGTAGCAATCGCCTTTCGACTTACGTTTACACACACAAATTTTCCTTGCCAATATTAAAACTAAACCTACGCTGTTAAAACCTCAGTGATACCTTTTTTCTGGATTACTAGTAGATTTATATCTCTTATTGACAGAAATGATACAAGACATGATGAGTCGAGTTGTTAACAATGTATTTATTAACATAATTAAACTGCTAAAATTATTAGATTATTAAGAGAGCAAGACTCAGCAAATTCTATGAATTATATCGTTAAAAATAAGTCGTTAAGCCTATGATTCTCCATAAATGGGATAAGAATACAATAACTAATTGGAGACTAATTTTTTTTGAGTTTTAAATCACTTGTTTCCCGTAAAATATAGGTTTACTTCCCTTACTAGGGAAGGATTATAATTTTTAAGAACAATCACTCTACGATTTTTGTATTTTTTCACGTTTCGGGATTCGCAGACCACATAAAGCATAGTTTTCTATTTCTGCCTGTCTGTTCTGTCTGCGTCAATTTGTGATTACGATAACTCTCCAACGAAATAAGATGTCGGTTTCGAATTTGGAATACCTATACTGCTTAAAGTAATAAAGGAGCCTATTGATTTTGAGCGATACCTCCTTCGAGGATGGAGGTAAAAGAAGCGCGAATGATTAAATGTTGCATAGTTACGACAGTATGAGAAGAAGATGGGAGAGGGGATTGGAACGGCTGTTTCCTACATATATATATATATATATATATATATATATATATATATATATATATATATATATATATCTATATCTATATCTATATCTATATATATATATATATATATATATATATATATATATATATATATATATATATATATATATATATATATATATGAGGGCTGATCGTAAAAGTAAGGTTTCCAAAGCGATGGAGCCACAGGGAGATGTTTTAGGCGAAATCCGGAAACACTGTCGTGTGCAGTAGTTCTCCGACTCTCGATCTCACCCAACCCGGCTTCGCTACGCCGCGCAGGGTTGTTTCAGTAACCGTCCGTGATAAAAGACCCGATCGCCGTTACCGCCAAGTGCGAAATTCGTGCAGTAATTTGTTTTTTAAATGCTCCACCCATAGACATTCATCGACAATTGACGGAAGTGTATGGCCGTTCAACACGTCCGCAAATGTTCTAGAAAGTTTACAGGCGGACCTGCTGAAACAGTTTGGATGGACTATAATGCCCCACCCCCCTACAGTCTGGACCTAGCTCCTAGTGATTACCACTTCTTTCCAAAATTAAAAGAACACTTGGGTAGACAACGCTTCAGCACCGACGACGAAGTTAAAGAAGAGATGAATCGTTATCTCAACGAGTTGGCGGCGGAATTTTTTGATACGGGCAGACTAAAGCTGAATCAGTGTTTACCAAAATGCTTGAATCGAAATGGCGAATACATTAAAAAATAGAACGATGTTTAAGCTTTCAAATGATGTATTTGGTTTGCAAGATAAACGTTGCTGTCTATTTTTAAGAAATAAAGGATCGATGAGCCACGTATTTACGAGTATTGTCATGAAGCAAAACGATCACTCTACTGAATATGCTACGCCTTTTGGATTACACGACGCAGTTTCACAACATTTCAGCATTTACTGTGTTCCCCCAGGCAAAAAATTCACAGAAACACCCCCTGCTTATCCCAAAATATAGTGCACATCATTTTTCTGGATGAAATTATTTAGTTGAATTTCATTTTCTTGAGTGATATCGACTCCCTCCATTCCATGAACTGTTGTTCTGATTCCGGTATAACGTGAACATCTGAGGTTTCGCCACTGGTGACAATTTTGCTTAAGAATTGTTCACTTTCGGCACTATACTCTGAGGAAAGTCAAAGCACTGGCTAAAGGATTTGTTTCGTGCACCTCAGTCAGCATTTTTGGCACCCTACGTGAGTGGAACGTACTGCCACAATTTCATAGTTCATACTTTTTTAAACTTAAGTAAACATTCGGACGAATGCGTCCGTAATGGCGTCTGTGGTTAACTAATAGATTCAGGTACCCAGCGAGTATCCGCGGAACTCCGACCGCAACGAGGCAGCTGCCATATTTCAAAACGATACTATCCTAAAAAAACGCACCTCGTATCTTGTCATCCAATACTTATCATTAAAAATATCGATTTGTAAAGCTTAGATTAAGTTGTTTTTTTAGTTGGAGAAAGTCATGTTCCGTTTTTATTTTAGAACTGCATATTCGTGAGGAAAGTACATGATAATCACCTGAGCCTAAGAGTGGGTTACGTGTGTGATTACTGAGCCCGCCACTGTAAACTGTACTGTACAAAAACTCTTTCATTTTTGCTGTTTTTAATAAAACAGTTTTATAGTTCGTTAAAAATATAGAAAGTTGGCACATAGCTTATAAATGAAATTTCTAGCCAGAAGTCATTTGATTTTAAATTGAAAACTGAATTTATATATATATATATATATATATATATATATATATATATATATATATATATATATATATATATATCTTTCCAATCATTAGCTATATGTCCTTATTTCTAAATAATAATGTTTTGCTTTCTCTTTTGTAACGTCTTCCAGTAAAATGTCAAATGTTTAACCCATTACTTAATAATTATTAACTTTTACTTGCAAACACATAATTCTAAAATAGGTACTAATTTTGACATTCTAACAATAAAAAAAGCCAAGCACTGCGACTATAGATACTCTATTAAAAAAAAATTGAATAGATGAAAGATGTTGGTAATATGGAGCCTTACATTTTCTTCGATATACTATTTCTAGAAAAACGAATAGAAACAATGAAAAAATAATACGATTTTCAAATTCCTCAATTCCAAGAATCCTAAAAAAAAGATGTATAACACGATATATACGAAGCAACTCGGCTAACTTCTTTCCTTATTTCATAAAAACGCTTTATATGTCTAACCACAAATAAGTAAAATAACCGGTCAAGTGCAAGTTGAACTTGCGCAATTAGTGTTCCGTACGTTGATTGCTTTTAAAATAAAAAATTTTGTTACAGAGCAGAGGTATAAAATGATAAGTGCCTTCACAAAACACACCCCAAATGAGTTTTCAACAAGGTTTGTTTCCAATCTTTACTGAAATCTGATGACCTTGAATTTTTTTTTTTTTTATATTCCAGATAAATTATTAAAGGTAATTCACTCGTGATAATTTTCGTTCAATCTACACCCCGTGGAGAATATTCCAGAATTTTTTCGAAATTTTTTGATAAGTACTTTTCGAGATAAGGCGGGAGACAGCGATTTTTCGCGAATTTTTAAAAATAATACAAAGAAAAGTGCGCGCAAGTATAACATTATATATATATTTTTTACTCGTGTTTTCACAAGCTTTCATTTGACACCACACTCGATGACCCAGTAAAATTTTTTTTTTTTTTCATTTCCGACTTCACCCCCCAAAACTAACCCCTTAAGTCAAAATTTAACTCTCAAAACTACATGGCTCTGATGAGGCCATCAATTCCTATATTATTACCAAATTTCACCTTTCTATGTCAAATAGTTTCGGAGAAAATCGGGTGTGACAGGCAGACAGACTAACAGACACCGAAGTGCTCTTATAAGTGCGAAACATTAAAAATACAATACATTAATGTATATCTACGTTTTGTGACCTTGTCACCTTCATAGTACGTCTGTTGGGCCCGAATGCACTAGCCCCATCGTTTTTCCAAATCGGATGGCAGACAGACAAACAGACACCGAAGTAATCTTATAAGTAATCCTTACGGACGTTAAAAAGAGGAAAATTTACTATATTAGTGGACTCAAAGAACCCTGAAAAGGGCATATAACACAATATTTAAGAAGGAATTGTTCTTACGCCCACTTCATCAACTTCTTATATGTTTGACCATAAATGAGTAATTATAATGGAAAAATACCATAATTTTTAGATTCCTGGGCTCTAAGAACCCTAATGAGGGCACGATATATATACAGAAACCCCTTTAACCACCTGCCCTACTTTTTCTTTTTATATGTTTCACCACAAATGATTAAAAATAATGAAAAAATAGGGCAATTTTCAGATTTCCCGTCTCCCAGAAACCCGAAAAGGATGTAGAATAAAATCTCTCGATTTCGACCCCTCATTTCGAAAATTATAGCTTTTATATCTACTTCACATATTTTATGTGTACCGAATTTAAAATCGATATATTATTTCGTTCCAGAGTTATCGTGACAACTGAGAGACCGATGGTAATGCGTGATTATGCTTTACTTGATATAAAACATGAAAAAATGTAAAAATCTCAGATAGTGCAAGCTTAAAAACTTTAACAAACTTAAAAACTCTAGGTTTCACTTGAAAAATTATGTACGCATTAAATATTTTGTAGTCATATTAACATCTGACGGGCGAAACATCAGAGACGTAGAAGAGAAAATCACACGAGGAAGGAACAGCTACACCCGGTAATATGGAATGAGAAACTAAAAATAGCTACAAAAAAGCGTTTTGTTAAAAGCACTTCAACGTATGGAGCAGAAGTGTCGTCCCTTACCAAAAGAGAAAAGGGGAAGTCGAACGCCACAGAAATGATGTTTTGGAGAAGATCTTGCAAGAAAACTATTACGGACAAGATTCCAAACGAAACCATAGAGAGAAGTGAAGAAAGTCCAAGGGTCGCTAATAGAACGAGTGGAAAAAAAACAGCTCCTATGGTATGGACATATGAGGCGAATGAATGAAAAAAGACTTCCACAAAGAATATGGAAATGGAAACCTCGACAACGACAAAAAAGAGGAAGACCAAGAAAAAGATATAACACAGAGCTAGCAAAAGCTATGCAAAAACGAGATTTGGAAAAAAGAAGCCTTTAGAGAGAGGAAGGCTTGGAAAATAGGATACAGTAAACGGCCACAGTAACTGTAAATGAGCCGCGGTATATATATATATATATATATATATATATATATATATATATATATATATATATATATATATATATATATAGCAGAATTATGTTCTTGGTGTAAGCGGTCTTTGGAAAAGAACTAAAAAGTTTTTGATACCTTTTTAGCTACGCCAAGCTGTCGAAAATATCTCATTTTACTAACACACATACTAACAAAATGAAGTAAAAGTTTATTATATTTCCCAGAGATGATTATGTCGAGTTTTTCTCATGTTTTTTCTGATGAATAAGTGTAATAAAGTACCCCAGAAAGAACAATTTTTGAACACACCACTTAGCAGTAAATACTTTAATGTGACATATAAAATAGGGTTGTTCTTCACTTTTAATCTCAAAAATACTGATAATCTACTATAATTGTAGCCCTGATGAAGAAAATGAAATGTTTTCGAAAGCTTGGCGTAGCTAAAAAGGTGTGAAAAACTAGTTCTTTTCCAAAGACCGCTTAGCCCAAGAACATAATACTGCTGTTTAACTAGTCGGTCAAGACTACCCTTCTCCTTTATATATATATATATATATATATATATATATATATATATATATATATATATATATATATAAAATTTAAAATCTATGTATATTCGTTGGAAAGTTCGTCGTGTCAACACAAAAAGACGGACTGACGGAAATTTCGGAATTACAAAAACATGTAATCTAGCGATCTTGAAACGTGAAGAAATGCAAAAATTATGAAGAGCAATTTTTTCAAGAAGGCAAAGGAGAGAGAAATAAAACTTAATTGTTCCAATGGATCTAAAAACAATATTCAATTATTTTATACATCGAAAAGTGGTTCACTTACATTAATATTTTTATATAAAACTAATGTTGAATCGAGCTTCTTTTAACTGTTAGCGCCACATACTTAAGCAAATCGAACTATAAAACCGCTGATAATTTTGAGGTAGCGAGTGTGGTAGTTTTTTTTTTTTTTTAATTGGAGTGTTGTTAAAAAGGGGCCAGTAAAATCATACAAAAATTTTTTTACGTAGAATTTTCAATATACTTTTAAAAGTAGACCAAATTAAAATATTATTTGTGAACCAAGAAAATGTGACAACTTCGCAAAAAGTCCTATTGTGTCAGTTAACCACACACTCCCAGACCCAACCTCTAGCGAGCCCGACATCTCCCTCCGCGCCACCGCTCTCCGCCCCGCTCCCATACTATACTCCGCTTACTATAACGCTACGTCACGGAACCGCTATATATATCACGGCGAACGCCGAGCGCCAGACGATTATTCTGTCGTTGATTACTGTTCTGTACGGAATAGTATGGCTGATAGTCTACGCGTTGCGATCTTTTTAGAAATCTTTCGTAAAAACTTTGACGGTTTTTAGTCTCGAACGAGCTAAAGTCCTCACAAGTAAATCAATTCTAGTCATTTTTTTGAGTGCGCGTTTTCGTGTACCGACGTTACCAAAGACTTTAAATTCTTTCGGGTTTTTCTTCCGTTACCGCTACTCCTTCCGCAGCTCTTATCACTTTTTTGACTGACCGTAGCTGCGAACTGTGATATTCGGTAAAGAAGTTAAAACTATACTCCTATTAAAGTGCCTTAAAGTAAAATTACAACATATAACTGAAGTGATCTGTGATACTATAGAAAAAACTTAGTGATTAAGGAATCAAAACAATACAAGTGATCTTACACAAGCTCACAAAGAATCTCCCAACATCAAATTTTCTTCCTGAAAGTACAAAAAAGGCTTCAAAATAGCTATCTTTGGATTTTCGAAGAACCCCACCGACTCAAAAATGGTGGGTTCTAATGGAACAATGATTGCCATTCGACTAGTCCGTAGGTTAGTACCATAGTAAATTGTTGCTTGAAACGACATATCCAAAAGAAGAGCCAGAACCAAACAAAAAATGAATTAATCCAAGTTGTTTTTTGTATTCGTGCTAATTTAACTTAACATTGACTCTAAATTGAAATTTTAATATGTTGAAACCAAAAAAATAGAGTTTCTCTTTTAATGAATCAAAATAACAATATTTTGTTTGTTAAAACACAAAGGTACTACTTGTTTTTGTTATCTCATTATTATCACTGTTTTACCGTTATTGTAACTATTTTACCCATTTTTCTTATTACTATTACTACTGTTTTTGCTAAGGAGAATATTTTCTCTTACAGCAAACTTCGCAAACGCGAAGAACACTCGAATTCCGTCCATCCTGTCCAAGACCCAGCAACTACCGTAGTTCTTCAGACTACGGCCGTTCCTACGACAGTCACTACCAATGGAACAACCCCTGTAGCTCCGACCCATCCCCAAAGGACCACCGAAAACAACGATCCATTGGCATATCGGGGGCAGTTTTTGTGGCAATTCCCTCCTCAACCTGCGGAGAGATTCTTGTACAATAATGAACAGGTAAGATATGTCTTATACATGTAATACTTAGACTGATGTATAATAAAACAGGTGGTTTCTGACTGGACAGAGCAGGTGATGTTCTTAAAATAGAGGCAGGTGGTTCTCAAATTTCATACATTAAGTCCAGCTGCCACAAGGTAATAATGCTTTTTAGAATCAAATTTCTCTTTATAAAGCCATCTTTCCTAAGAAGACTGAATATCATGAATTTATTTTTTTTTGACTGCTTCAGGAATGTCTTAAAAAAAAAAACTCGATTGCCAAACAAATCAATAAAAATTCCGAATAAGAAATGTTGAATATTAAAACATGACCTTGCGAATGTTGCAAAAAATTGTATTTTATCAACTGGATACACTTTAAAAAAAACGTAAGAAATCTTTATTTTGAAATATCACTTGCTTGATTGTCGTAAATTTCGAAAAAAACCTGTTTTAACTCGTTATGGAAGTTTCAAATGTTCATTGTATATTGATCAGTTTCTATATTCTTTGATTAGATCGATTAAAAATATATTAACGGCGTCAGACGTCTTAATGAAATCATTCAATCCTCTGGCGCTTAAAAATTAAAACGTACAAGGTTAACACGTGCATCTGGTAACAGGAAAGCTTAATACTGCCAGTCTTAATCCCCGTATTTCCTTGAAAATAAAAAAAAAACGATAATAATAATAATAATAATAACAATGATTACGGATAAATCATTAATTGCCATGTTAGAATGTACGCAATTCAAAGGTGTGTATACGTAGATCTATGTAAAACTCATATAACATATATCATTAGAAATCTTAACAAGCAGACAATGAAAAACGATATTTTATAAACTGTTAAAGTTAAGTTTAAAAATAACACTCGGTTTACATCTTGACGTTTGATCTTTGTGGTTCAACTAAAAATAGAAAAATTCGATGTTATTTTAAGATGAAATTTGAATTTTGCTCGTTTTCCAGCGATTTTATTTAAAATTCTCGTGATTATTAGCAAACTGAGTGACAGAGAACGGTATCATAACAAAAAAAATGTATCTGATTGAGTAATAAGTCAGAATAATTTCTGTTATAAAAACGGAAAAACATAATTGAACAATGATTCATTATTACAGTTGATTTTGCAAACATCTATATACTGTTTGACCCAGATAAATGTGCTTATTTCAACACCTTAATACGAAACTAGATTTTGGTGCCAGTTAAAAAGTAATAATAAGTCATCTCAGGTCACACTGTACCATCGTACAATCATTATAATGGTACGTGGCGTGTACTATTTACCATATTAGATATTCGAATAAACTGCTGAGGACCCAGGAAGCCAAGTCATCCGGAAGAAATCGAATCACTCGTAGAAAATAACCAGGCAACAAAAGTAATTGAACATTTCACCACAAGACAACAAAAAAGATTGCCCAAAAGTAACATAGCAATCAAAGAGATAAGTTCTTTGTTCTCTCTGATTGCTCAAGTAAATGTATTTGCAAACCAACGTGAACTGTAATATTCAGTAAGTTGGCATACCTACCGCAGCATTTGCCATGTCTCTTTAGATAATAATAATATTTTTATCCCAGTTACAACAGCGTTAGCCAATCTTATTTAAATCAATTGCCATGTGGCATATTTCAGGTCAACTTGACAGTTATTCAAACATAACGATTTTTTTTATCAGCTATAAATTTACTATATCGTTCGTTCCTACGAACATTTGTTATCAAAAGCCGATAAAAATATATCTAAGCCATTACATACATAAATATGAACTTAACACAATTAAGCTCCTACAAAATTTCGAACCTGACTTAAAATAAGATCGTCAAAATGTTGTTCTTTACCTTTAGAATGCATATACAAGTACCTACACTTTTTTTCACAGTTATTCATACGTATAATGGAAATTAACAAACACTGCAGAATTGTAGATATATTTATTTGACGCACTATGTATGTTACACCATGTGATATACGAGTGGTACCCGACTACACACATGGTACAGTCAGAATTTCAAGGAAATATCAACGGTTGTTACAACATAATGAACGCCTTGATGTTAAACCTATATGAATACGCAACGAGGTCAGACCTCTATAGTCATTTGTTTTAAACATCCTTTATGTTAAGTATATGAAATTCACGTTATGTTGAAAGTCTTGAAACTTTTAATTTATAAAAGACGCCTTTTTTGTGCCTTTAGTTCGAATAATTATCACTTTCTCATCTTTTACGACGTAATCTCTAACGCTTTAGTAGTACGGGAAATAAACTTTCCCGTACGATTTCAACCTCAATGAGTTTAAAAAAATAATAATCCTTGATTAGCACAACCAAGACTACGAAGTCATTCGTCAATTCATTATCACCTAACGGTGGTGCAACTGCTGACTCGAAAGCTCTCAAAACTCCATCTACAACTGTTGTAGTGAACTAAACAGCTAAACAATTTACCTCAATGTCACCTGTCAAAAACGACCTTAATGAAGAAGTTAACTAATTATGCTAATAATTTAAGTCATGTAAATGATGCTCTTGGCGACAAATTCATTTCAAATGAGAATAAATTAAAAGCTACTGATATATCTACAAGGCAAACTTTACTTCCTCACTTCCTGGCGCATATGGAAATACAACCTTTTAAAATCAATAAAACACGCTTCTTTTAAACTAAAGTTCTTCCGGTTTTTGTCTCATTTGAATAATAATTGTAATAAAAATTATCGATTAGCTTTTTTAATCGATCATAGCAGAAATGGTATTAAATTCTACACGATGGCGTTTGAAAATTGGGGACTATAAAATAAGATCAAGCGAGCATCATTTTGCTGATCAAAAATTACTAAATCTATTCGTTATCCTGCCCATATATCTGATTCCGATACGCTTTCTTGTTACCGTTACTTGTTACCGTTTTTCGGTTATATACTTAATGTGTATGAATTAAAATATCATTTCCTCAACTTCCTGTTACAGTCAACAAAAACACATGGGACGTGAAAAATGACTAAGCTCTTCTGCCAAAAATCCGACTATCAACTTCCGCTAAGCCACCGAACTTCACCGAAACTTGCCGATAGAATAAATAAATTAAATACATTTTCGATTTCTACAAAAGACCTCTAAAAACAAGAACTATTTAGAACGTGGCAAAACCTTTCCAATTTATTAACTGTTAAAATTTTGCAATCGTTCTCACATAATAACTTCTGTATGCAAAAAATTTCACTTCGAACGAAACCTATATTGAAGAGAAAGTAGGGTAGGCAATTATGTTCTTTTTATTTATTTGTAATTTCTCAAAATGAAAATATTGAAAAACTAAATTTAGTTTCACAATGTCAGAATAAAAGATATATATAAAGTTTTAGCATACACTTTCTTTTGATACTGGAGATTAGGAAAGAAAATTATGCAGTAATTTGTGACATTATAACACAACTAGTAGAATGGTTTTACCCATTTATTATAAACTAGCTGTGCCCGCGGGTCCGCTCGCGTGGACTACAGAATTATTATTTAGTTTTTTTTGCAAGAGAGCCCGCTGGTGGCAAACTTTTTTCGGACTTGATTCACTGTTATCGTCACTGCTGATTCTTTATGTTAAAAATTGAAAAAAAAAAGAAAAATAGTATAGTAAAAAATAATATATGTCTCTCTCATATTAAATATTTCTAAGATTTTCAAACCCTAAGTAAGTCACAAACTCTTTGTCAAATGTGCCATCATGGACAAGGGAAAAAGGTAGATGAGAATTACGAAGAAAGAAAAGTGAAATAGCGGGATTTTATGAAGCCATATGCCGTTTTAAACTTATGAACGGAACAGTACGTCTACCCTCTTTTAACTTTAGATCAATACCCTCGACGCAAGAGGCGTACAGACGGTTTTGAAATTTATTTTTAAATTATGTTTTAATTTTTTCGTCTTTTTATATTTACGTAACGTAACATAAAATTTAATTTTTTTGATATTATTTTCTCATTTTTGTGTTCGCCACATATAATTTTGTTTTGTACACAATTAAATAAATAAAAAAAACGTCTAAGGTAAACATAACCTTAAACTTTCTCCTTAACTTTTCCCTCTTTTTATAGCTTTTGATCGATTATCCATTTTCTTGATTAATAATTTATTTTATGACTTTTTTCAGTTTATCAATAACCAATTGTGTTGATTTTGCAAAGTTACAGTAGTTGTTTTGTTAGCGTTGTGTAAACATTTTTTTTATATATTTTTTATCAATAAATTAACACGCTTAATACTTACTTAGTCATTCAAAAATTCCAAAGTGCGCCAATGACGCTATAAGTCATCGACCTCCCCAGCACAAAAAGACTTTAGAAAAGTGGCAACTTCAACATGTTGAAATGACCTTGCAAAGCTAATATAAGTAGGTACTGAGAAACCGTTGCTACCTATAAGGGTAACGACTTTTATAAGTTATTTTTATGTTGGTTTTAAGGTATTCGTAAAGAGGGAGATAGAGAGTAATATCAAGAAGGGAGTATTCTTGTATTTAGAGGCTCGGCTGCTGGTTATAAGCTGTCCTTTTTTTATATAATCGAAGATATAATATATAACTAACCTCATGTTACTTGCATACTTTTAAAAATATAAAGAATTACAGTATTTACAGATGGAGCGATGAATTTTTGAAACTTCCTAATACATTTTTTTAACAAAAAAAAAACATGTAGAAATGCTAACTAACGTAACTAACCGAATTTTTCTTTGTTACAGAAACAAATTGTACAAGCCACAAACGCTGAAAGACCCGGTTTTGTCAGAGGATTCAGAAAGAACCTTGGCGGTAGATGGCGCAGATTAGTCAAAAAGAAGCCACCTACAGAAATTTACACGATCCCCGCCGAACTGAAACCTCAACTCAAGCAAATCTACGTTTACTAAGGGTTAGGTTAATCGGAAGCGGTGAAAACTAGCCTTTAGGAGGAACAATTTCAATTTTGCCATGGAAATCTGAGCGGGGGCTTCAAAGGAAGATCACAAATTGTGATTTCACACGCCTTAAGAAGTAGTTCAAAGTTTCAGGAAAAAAATGATCAGTTTTTTATCGAAAACCAGTCATTTTTTTCCATATTCACTCACTGAACAGTATTTTTAAACTACTTTGGGTATGATATACAGGGGAGCCTAAAAATTATTTAACTTTAGGCCTGAAAATAGTTAAAATGAGACTGATCGTTAGGTTTTTATTGTAGAAAAACCACCTACTCTGACACTATAGCTTTAGTTAAATTGTAAATATTTGCGAGGGTATAAGATTAGACTAAAATGTGATCGAGTCGTTTGATGTGAAGCTATTTTGGATAATTTTTTTGCAAATTACCACTGTAATTTTAACCTTTGGACGTTTTAATAACTTTTTATCAATTTTAAACGTAATTTTTTAAAAAAGGAAGTAATTTTCTTGCTTAGTACCGCTCTTACAACGATTATGTAAAAAAAAAATGTTACATGATATCACTTCAAAATTGGTAATTTGCAAAAAAAAAAAAATCAAAATGCCATAGAAAGTTTTTCGTAGACTGTATTAAGTACTAGATAGGAAATTCTTTGTAAAATGATATTTTTTGTAGAAAAAATGCTTCTCCTAGTTAGAAAATGCTAAAACCTAAGTGACTCATATTGAGTCAATCTTTCTTTTTATTTCGAAAAAATCAATAAAACTCACAGTTATTGTATTTTGTTATGATACTTTTTTTCCTACAATTTAGAAAAAGACAACTACATGTTTGTATTTTATTGTTTCTTTCTTTTTCTATTACATAATCTACCTAGTCAATGCTACTACGCAATAGTTTTCATGAAATATATGTATTAAAAAATATATTAAGTAAATTATTATTTTTCTCCTTTTCTCAGTATTATGTACTAATATAGTCAATATAAATAAAATAACTTATAGTTTTTTTGTATTAGAAAAATCAGTCTTTTGTAAAAGTTTGTCCCAGTTGAAAAAAGCGAATCTGAAATAGTTAGATAGTTTTTTTTTTGATTTTTACAAAAGAGATGTTTGAAAAATCTTGGAAAGCAATAATAAATGTAAATTTTTGAGATACTGTAATATACTGTTATTTTTTTTGAAAACATTATTTATTTGTTTTATTTTCCTTAGTTTTTAAGTTAACCGAAAATATGATTCTGAAAAAATCGGGAAAATGGTTTAACTCTACTCTCTACTAATTTAATTTTGTCGCAGTTAAGAAAAATTTAATTCGAGCTTGATAACTCGATATTTTAAACGGTAGGTAGTTTATTACGATTTATTAATTCTCTAACTGCAAGAACTACGAAAGGAACATAACACGTAGGCTAAAAAGTTTTTGGTCTGACACGTAGATGTCGCCACTTTCAAAAAATCCAAATGATTTTCGTCTCAACGATCCGTCTCAAAATTTCATAATATTTCGACGATTAGTTTACAAGTTACAGTGGTTTTAGTGACGCTACTTTTGATATTTTCAAAACAATGGAAAAAATCGAATTTCCCGAAACACCGTTTTTTGATGGGAAAAAATACCGTTCAAGCTAAGCAATGGCTTGGTAAGTGTTTACGGTTACTCTGTCCCTGGAAAATCACCCATCATTTACTGGTATGCTGAATTTAAAGGCAGTCGTACAGATACAAATGATGCTGAACGCTCTGGACGCCCAAATGAGGTAGTTACAACCGAAAACATAAAAGAATCCACAAAATTGTTTTGGATGACTGTAAAATAAAAATTGCGTGAGATAGCTGATATCCTAAAGGTATCAAAAGACCGTGTTGGTCATATTTTGCATGAACAACAACGTGTTGATGATTCTGAGCTAGGGTAGCCAGATTGGAAGACCAAAATATCTGGACAAAATTTCAAAATGTCGGGATTTTGGGGTTGTTGTCGGGAGAAAATAAATATTATAAATCGAAATATTACTTTTTATTTTTAAAAATCAATAGTATACAAGAAAACATAACATTATTGGCACATAATTAATTTACACTTAATTTTTACGTTGCCACATGTATTTGACATTGGATTTTACTGAGTCCACCAATTTGGAACCTTTAGTAGTATTCAGAAACAATTTAAAATTTACGAGGCTGGTTTGAAAAGTTCGTGCAAAGTCCGAGAGATGGCACCACCGGCGCGTATCGAGGTCATGTTTAGTTAGTAGCATCTCTTGAATGAACGCAGTTTCAGCTATATTGGTCTATTTCTTTGTGTTTGGCATTCGTGTGAATCAAGGAAGTCGAGTGATTTTCAAGAAATGGACGAAAAAGAATTTCGTGTGGTGATTAAACATTACTTTATGAAAGGCAAAACGCCTCAGGAGACTAAAGAGAAGCTTGATAAACATTATGGTGACTCTGCACCTTCGATTAGAACAGTTTATAAGTGGTTTCAAAATTTTCGGATTGGCCATATGGGCACAAGTGACGCTGAACGTTCTGGACGGCCTGTGGAGGTTACGACTCCAGAAATCATTGATCAAATCCGTGATATGGTGATGGATGACAGAAGAGTTAAGGTGCGTGAGATTGCTAGTGCTGTGGGCATCTCGACTGAACGGGTACATAATATTTGGCATAAACCTTTGGACATGAGAAAGCTATCCGCAAGATGGGTGCCGCGATTGCTCACGCTTGACCAAAAACGGAATCGTGTGAAGTATTGCAAGGATGGTTTGCAGCTGTTCCAGAAGAATCCAGAGGACTTTAAGCGTCGTTTCGTCACTGTGGATGAAACATGGATACATTACTATACTCCTGAGACCAAACAACAATCTAAACAATGGGTTACCAAGGGGGAATCTGCACCAAAAAAGGCGAAGACTGTTCCTTTGGCCGGAAAGGTTATGGCGACTGTCTTTTGGGATTCGCAAGGGATAATCCTCATCGACTATCTGGAAAAGGGTAAAACTATTACAGGTGAATATTATTCATCGTTATTGGACCGTTTGAAAACCGAGCTGCAAGAAAAACGCCCGCGATTGGCCCACAAGAAAGTCCTTTTCCATCACGACAACGCACCAGCACACACCTCAGCAGTTGTGGTCGCAAAATTAATGGATATAGGATTCCAACTCGTTTCACATCCCCCCTATTCTCCAGACTTGGCTCCCTCGGACTACTATTTGTTCCCCAATTTGAAGAAATGGCTGGCGGGACATTTTATTCAAACGAGGAGGTGATTGCAGACACTAATGGATATTTTGCAGACTTGGACAAATCCGGAAGGGATCAACAAACTAGAACATCGTTGGACGAAGTGTATAAGCCTAAAAGGAGACTATGTCGAAAAATAAAAAAGGTTTACCCCAAACACATAAGTAGTTTTTATTTTTGCACGGACTTTTCAAACCAGCCTCGTAAACACTTTATGTCAAAGTTCTGCCTAATTATTAACTCAGCTTTTATTAAATGAAAGGCCATACGATTTCTCTCTTTGGTATATAAATTATTTAGCAGGCTAAACACCCTTTCACAGTAAGCATTGCTTACAGGAATTGACAATACAAATGATATATTTTTTTTTAATTTTTGAGGTCGTTTTGATCGCATTTTTTAAAAAAAATATTCCCAAATTTTGTCATTTGTCATGTTCTTGTCTTTTGGAAGATGTTCAAATATTTCTCGAAGACAGCAGTAATCGGTATACACGGCATCCCTCTCAATATCATTTGAAATATTAAGCACGTTGGGCAATTTGGAGAGCTCTTCCCATGTAAATAAATTTACAGAAAAATCATAGCGATCTTGCAAGTATTGAATGGCTCGCTTTAAAAATTGTTCAGCTTCAACGCAAAAAAGGGTTTTCTGGCTATCGGAAACATTCCTTAATAAGGTTCTATTTTTGCTTCCGAAGAATTTGTCATGCAATTTGTCATGCAACCTGTTTTTAAGGTGGCTCATTAGTTTTCTCATTACATTGTCAATTTCTATGACAGTGAATGATCATTTTCCAATGATAAAAATTGCTGCTTGAAACTCCAACGTTACGTTGTGTACAAAGTACAAATAAGCTTCTGAAATCCCTTCCTGTTTACATTCGTCGACCCCTTCAATGGCATCAAAATGGATTAGACTTTTAGATACAAAATCCCGTATCTCCTTTCGACATTTATCTTCCCCTTTTAACAAAAAATATTGCTTTACAGCAGGCCAGCAAAGCAGTAAACGATCTAAAGCGGGCAAAAGAGATAGCCATCTTGTTGGGACATGACGAAGAAGGTTTTTGTACTCGACACTTGAAAATAAGAAACATTCTTTTAGTTTCTCGGTTTTTGTATAAGATGAGCTGAACTCATGAATTGTTAATTACATGGCAGTTACAGTTTGCTTTAATCAGATGATCGTTTGTCTCTTGCAATTTTTGGAATACTGAATTGTTTACGCCATAATTTACGGAGGCGTTATCCGCGCTCAGTTAACTGAGTCAGTTTTAAATCATTTTCTTCTGTCACTGTTTTGGTTTTTCCAAATATATCCTTGGACGATTCAAATGGATCATCATAAAAATCCACCAGCTTTTTAGACATCCTTGTCTATGTATTACGGCGGTCTCCCCCATTCGTTCCATTCGACAGTGAAGTGAATGAACGTGAAAGCGCGCGGCAGTTTCAAATTATTATTTTGTATCGAAACTTTACGAGAAGCTGTTTGTCGGGAGATTTTGTATCTTGTCGGGAGTCTGGGCATCATATAAAATGTCGGGAGAATCTAGACGAATCCCGGCCATCTGGCAACCGTATTGTGAGCGCTGTTTGGACCTGCTTAACCGCAATAAAAAAAATTTTCATGCGATATGTGACAATGGATGAAACATAGATCCACCACTACACACCGGAATCGAATCGGCAGTCAACTGAGTGGACAGCAGCCGGTGAAAAACCTCCCCAAGCGACCAAAGACACAACAGTCTGCAAGGAATGTTTTGGCCTCTATATTTTGGGATGTACATGAAATAACTTTCATCCACTATGCCGAGAAGGGAAAAACTATCAATAACGAATATTATATACAGTTATTGGTGCCTTTGAAGGTAGAAATCGCAAAGAAACGGCCCCAAATGAACAAGAAAAAAGTACTCTTTCATCAAGATACTGCATCGTGTCACAAGTCGATGGTTACGATGGCAAAATTGCAAGAATTGCTTCCTCGTCCACCGTATTCTCCAGATTTAGCCCCCAGCGACTGTTATCTATTCGCAGACCTCAAAAAAAAATGCTCGCGGGAAAGAGGTTTAGCTCCAATGAAGAAGTTGTCGCCTAAACTGAGGCCTCTTTTGAAGGCGAATACAAATAGTTCTACAAGAAAGGTATAAAACAGTTAGAAAGGCGTCGGACTGATTGTATCGCTCTTGAAGAAGACTATGTTGATGAATAGAGTCGAATTTTATAAAAAAATGTGTTTTAAGTAGCTAGACCATAAGCTTTTCAGCCTATATGCTCTAACATTAAAGCGGTCCAGTTTTACGCTGTCTCATTCCTTTAACCTCTCATATAGTTAGTTGTAAATATGGGAACATCTTTGTTCGTGCTTGCCTGCCTCAACAATTCCAGGTTGTTTTGCCCAGCCGCTAAGGTCATTAGTCAAAATTTCACTAAATCCACTATTCCATCACTAACACGGCTAGATAATAAAGGGTGTCTCAAAATGACCTGACATTTTAATTTGTTAATATAACGTATTATTTATTCGTAAAGTACGAATGTTTTTATTTTAATATAAGGTCCAAATATGGAGGTTATGTGTGGAACACAATATCCGATAAATGGCCGCCTCAACCCTGTTTGCAAACGTTCACTCTTTTGACGAAATTTTCAATAACATTTTGGCATAATTACGGACTAATTTCATTATTGGTGCATCTAATTTCTTCCTTGAGCTCCAGAATGGTGTATGGATCATTGGCATATGCTTTTCCTTTCAGAAAACGACAAAGAAAGAAGTCCAATGATGTCAAATCTCACGATATTAGTGACCAATTCACATCGCCGCGGCGCAAGATAACACAACCATGAAACTTCGTCTGCAATAACTACATTGTTTCGCCCGCAGTGTGGCAGGTTGCGCCATCTTGTTGAAAGAATATGTCTTCCAAGTCCATGCCGTTCAATTCATTTCATAAAAGTTTGTTATCATGTCACGATAACGAACAACATTGACGGTAACCATATTTTCAGCAGTATTCTCGAAAAAGTAAGGTCCAATTACTCCTCCAACCCAAAATCAGTACCAAACAGTGATTCGTGGTGGATCACTTGTGGATTTTCGGTCCCCCAAAATTCGACAGTTTTGTTAATTATGATTTTCTTCGAAAAAAACCACTATCGATTTGTTAATGCTCCAATATCCAGTTGGCGAATATAAGGCGCATGGTTTGCTGGCTGCAATTCTTGTGTCAATTGGATCTTGTAAGCATGCAAATGCAGATCTTTCGTCAAAATTAGTTGGACAGAGCATCTTGAAATGTTCAAGTACTAAGCACGCTGGCGAATCGAGGTGGAAGGACTTTCGTCAACACTCGCACTCACTGCGGCTATGTTTTCATTCGACCGGCTGATACGAGGACAGCCACTGCTTTTCGCGGTTAGATTTGAACCACTAACGTCAAATTTTTTGATTAACTGCAACACAGTGTTGCGAGATAGTGCGTTATGATGATCAAGAGATGTGCGGACTTTTCAAACCGTTTGTGCAAAATTTTCATCATTTTTGTAGTAAATTTTCACAATTTCTATGCGTTGCTCGATCATGTCATTCCCCATGACTAAACCTCAATACTTCCTGATGCCAGTTGTTAAAGGTTGGCACTCTATGTTCGCCATAAAAAAATGGCGCGCAATTTAAAATGTCAGGTCATTTTGAGACACCCTTTACTATTGCAACAGCTCCAGTTGAGTAAGCCAACTTGTTGGCTGAACCTTTTGCTTCACACTCAACTCTCAATTTCTAAGGAAAAAACACCACGCCCTATTGGCATAGTGCAGTCAAGGATGCGATATTGTCTTGAGTTAGCGTATTAACATAATAAACGTATTTTAATGAAGTTAGACACCAAAAAAGCTTCTGGTGCGGATGGAATACTCAAAAAATGTCTAAGTGAGCTAACTCCAGAATTTTTAACCTATTCTAGAGAAACGGATACCCAAAAGAGGCTAGAAGACCTTGCCAAAGAACTACCGATCCGTCGTATTGCTTTCAAAATTTTTTTTATAAGCCTAGCACATGCGCTGCAGGGAAATCCCTAAGTGCTACATGAGCGACACATATGCGGAAAAAGCGATTTACGTTAGTCTTAAATCACTGTAAATTGTACTCAGTCGGAAACACAGTCCTCGTTAAATTATTCCAAAGGGATGAGATTCTCTATATAAGACTGTTTGAAAAAGGTTCTACAAGGAGTAACAAGCTGAACCTCATGCAGATATGAAGTATTAGCCCGACGTGTATTTCTAGCATGCACCTCTCTGGGAGGAATTAAGCGGGTTACATCCATCGAACACTTTCCATAAAAATACTTGTAGAATAGATTCAAGTCGCCAACCGTTCTCTGATGTTCCAACGAATCAAGTTTGCTGGCCAGTTCCGGGTCTCTTTCGAAGAAAATCCAATAAATGCAGTGTATCTTTGGCAGCAGACTCTTAACCATGCAAGTAGTATTCCATCGTTGGTCGAATTCGAGCTTTGTACAGAATTAACAGTTATATAGTGTAAAGCAGGGGTGCTCAAACTTGAACTGCTGGCGATCTACCTCAATATTGTTAGACTACGATCGATCGACTCTGAGAGGCTGCAAGTAAGTGTGATGCAGGATTGTCGTCTACGTAGGGTGTATCGTGGCATAGATATTAGTTTTCCGCACAATATGCATTTTTTAGTCAAGGTAAGTGTAGGTCTGCTCTAAAACGTCAATAAAAAAACTCATAATTATTCAAAATTGCGAGTTTATTGGTTCTTACAAAACAAACGAGTTCTAGTGTCTAAACTTAACTAAAGAGTGACTTTGGATGTTGAAGCGTGGCACTGCATGTCCTCAGCATACTTTTCATAAGATGGTACGTAATTACCGAGTGCTAACGCAAACATGATGACATATGTTCGTCAGTTAGTCGATTGCGATATTTTGACTTAATTATCTTCATTTCAGAAAATGCAGACTCGCACAAGTAAGTTGACCCAAACATTGCCGTCAGTTCAAGGGCGATTTGCCTTAGATTCTGATATTTATCTTCAAATATAAAACACCAGAATTTTGTATCAGATGCTGTGGCTTTAAGATGTATATATGATATAATCTCCACTAACTCATTTTCAACAGAACATGAGTCCATGTTAAACTGACTTGCTATTTCAGTAGTTAATTCCTCAATGTTTTTACACGAAAAAGGATAACTCATAAATGATGCGATATTTGCCAATTTACTGAAATCATAAAAACGTATTTCGAATTGGCCCAAAATATTTGATAATTCTGCTCATAAATATCATAATTCAACTGAGGAATCCTTGCTTTCAAAGATGAAAATTTTTCAGATCCTTTCTTTTCAGTTGATCTATCATAAGTTGCAATTTACTTTTGAATGCGTTTATTGCTCTAATCATCTCAATAATAGTTTTTCCTTTTCCTTGAAGCTCCAAATTAATGGTGTTTAAATGCATTGTGATGTCTGTCAACAATGCCAAATCAGTCAGCCATTTTCCGTTTTTCAGCATCTGAGTGTCATCACCTCTTTCGTCCAGAAAAGCTGTTATTTCGGGCAATAATTCTTGAAACCTTTCTAGGAATTTTCCGCGACTCAACCACCTGACGTCCGTGTGAAGAAGTAAATCAGTGTGTTCAGCTGACTCACTGATTTCTTCCAATTGCAATTTAAAGAGCCGTCGTTGCAAGCTACGTGCACGGATAGAATTCACAATTTTTATTGCAGTGCCCATAATCTCCTCCATGTTTAGAACTTTTGAACACAAAACTTGTTGATGTATAATGCAATGGAAGGAGAAACATGAAGGGAAATCATCATTAGCTCGACACAATGCCACAAAACCATTTTCGTTTCCAGTCATTGCTGGTGCTCCATCGGTTGTAATGCACACTAGTTTATATATTGGTAGCTTGTAGTTTGTTACAAAATTGAAGAAAACGTCATATATATCTTCGCCACGGGTCTTTGCTTTCAGAGGAATCATGGTCAAAAACTCTTCCTTAGCCGACATGTCATTGAATACCATTCTAATAAAAATACACAGCTGGGCAGTGTCTGTCATATCGGTGGATTCGTCGAACTGTAAAGAAAAGTATGTACATTCCGTGATATCATGTTTTAGTTTATCTGCCGTGTCCTGACTCATGACTTCAACACGCCTTGTGACAGTCGGACGAGATAACTGAAGTTCTCTAATAGCAGATATAATCTCTGTTTTATTTTTAAAATCTCCAAATAAAGTCTCACCCGCTTCAATAAATGCTTCCTTCACAACCAATCCGTTTCTTGTGTTTCGCCAATATATGAGATATTTTAAATGACGCGATCGTTGCAGCTTTTGATTGTTTGGCTGGTCTTGTGAACATGGTTTGTTTCTCTTTTCAAACAAATCACGTACTTTTCGTTTTCTTAATTCACTCTGTGACGGAAAATCCTTTTCATAGTTTTTATGAACCGTTTTATGATGCCTCTCTAAGTTCCCACGCTTAGGTATTGCAACTGACGCACGGCAAATGAGACAAATGCACTTATCCTTTACCATACCAAAGAAAAATTCTTCCTCCCAATCATTATTAAAATGATAAGTTTTACTTTTCTTCGCCGCACTCATTTTGGACTATTTATTAATAAACTTTGTATCGATGTATCGCCTTCAAGTTACAACTCAGACTGACTCCTATTCCTGCAGGCGCAAACAATTATATCGGCGCGAACAAAGTTTCGAATGTTCCCGTCAAACATGCCGCCCGATGTTTCTAGAAAAATCGGCGGGAATCAAAAACGCGGCTTTTCTTTGACAAATACCGCGCGTTTCCTTTGATAAAGCCGCCTTTTGCCGCTAGCAGGGGATTATTACGATAAAAGAAAGTGATGAGGGGGTTATTCTGGCCTAATTGTGGATCGAATAAATTTTAGTAGTTTATTCAATACATTTTGTTTTAGTTACCTAAAACAAAATCTGTGAATAGTTCTGTATCGGAATTTTTTTCTCGAGATCGACTCAAAAAGCAATCGCGATCGACCGTTTGAGCACCCCTGGTGTAAAGCTTTCTAGTTCCAAATAATATTTCCAGCTTTTGAGAACTCTCTTTGCCATACTTACGTGTACATGCCAACACATATTTACTCCCAAATTAACGCCCAGTAAATTGAGCGACGATGCAAGAGGAATGGAGTGATCCGGCATAATTATGTCGGGTTCAGCAACATTAACTTTTTTAGGAAAAACTGCCGCCTGGGGTTGTGTAACATTAAATTCTACTTGGTTACTGTGACCTCAAGATAGAATTTCTTCCAGGT
>CM032452.1:2866758-2882922 GCA_019049505.1 Pachyrhynchus sulphureomaculatus | reverse complement strand
CCTGAATCTGAGATGTGTATCAATGCAAAGACCCAAATTCTTGGCACAACAGAAAACAGCAAATCCTGATCAGCCAGCCTCAGTCTCAAAGCCATGCTCAAGGTTGGTCGCCGATTTTCCTTGCAAAACAATTAAAACTTGAGTCTTGTCTGGATTTAGCCTCAAATTATGTTCATCCGAGTAAACTGACAAAGCCATGAGATCCTGATTTAAATTTTCTGCTGCAGACTCAGGATCCGATGGTTCAAAGAAATGAAGCAACTGTGTGTCATCAGCATACGACTGAACCGATGAATATACAGCTGTTTGGAATATATCAAAAGTATATATAAGAAACAGAAGAGGCCCCAGTATTGAACCCTGGGGTACTCGGAGATAATTTTACCAGCAGCTGAACAAACATCACCCATTCGCACCCTCTGCCATCTACCGACAAATAGCTATAGAAAAAATTGAACGGAGTGATCAACGAAGCCCAGATAGTGCAGTTTAGCACAAAGTAGGTTATGATCCAGCACATCAAAGGCTTTCGAATAATCCAGCGAGACTGATATAACAGCCATATTTTTATCAATAGCTCTGATTATGCTATCCGTTTTAAATTCAATAAAGCCGTTGATGTGCTATGACCCCTCCGGAAGCCAGATTGATGCAAGGGGAGCAACTCATTTGTCAAGAGATATTCTGAGACCTGTGTATGTACTGCCCTCTCCAAAACTTTTGACATAACTGGTAACAAACAATTATATAAAATTGTGAACATTAAACCTAACTTGACAGTGTAAAATGTAGATCTGAAGAAGCTTCATCGACAGCGAAACGCGTCATCGCAATTTAAAATAAACCAGTGGAAATTGACTAAAAACAGTCTTTTATTATATATTTATAATGAATTTCCATCAAGTAGAAGCTACAACCATCCAAAAAGTTAATTTAATCATAAATGAGGTTGGAAGCATGATTCCCACTACAACTGAAGAGGTTAAAACCAGCCATTTTATGTTAAATAATTTTTTTAGATTACGGTAAAAATAAAATAAATATTCTAAATACCATTTTTAGTGTTCCGTACGGAACACTTTATAAGATCACTTCGGTGTCTGTCTGTCTGTCTGTCTGTCACACCCGATTTTCTCCGAAACTATTTGTCATAGAAACTTGAAATTTGGTAATAATATAGGAATTGATGGCCTCATCAGAGCCATATAGTTTTGAAAGTTAAATTTTGACTTAAGGGGTTAATTTTGGGGGGTGAAATCGGAAGTGAAAAAAAATTTTTTTTACTAGGTCATCGAGTGTGGTGTCAAATGAAAAGTTGTGAAAACACGAGTAAAATATATATATATATATATATATATATATATATATATATATATATATATATATATATATATATATATATATATAATGTAATTCTTGCGCGCACTTTTCTTTGTATTATTTTCAAAAAAATCACGAAAAATCGCTGTCCCGCGCCTTATCTCGAAAAGTACTTATCAAAAAATTTTGAGAAAATCCTGGAATATTCTCCACGGGGGGTAGATTGAACGAAAATTATCACGAGTGCATTACCTTCAATAATTTATCTGGTATTTTAAAAAAAAAACAAAAATTTCAAGGTCATCAGATTTCAGTAAAGATTGGAAACAAACTTTGTTGAAAACTCATTTGGGGTGTGTTTTGTGAAGTCACTGATCATTTTATACCACCCTAACAAAAATTTTTAATTTAAAAACAATCAACGTACGGAACACTAATTGTGCAATTTCAACTTGCACTTGACCGGTTTTTTTTTTTTTTTTTTGTAAAATTTCACGTTCTTTCACGTAGTACTATGTTTTTCGATCTTTTTTTTTTATTTTTGGTGATATTTGCAAAAAACCGAATTTTTCATTTTATTTTCAATTTTGTAGGTTTAGCGTACAATTTAGAGCAGCAAACTTTTTTTTATCGTATTCTACATCCAAAAAACCACCTGTATCCAAAATGCAGCCTGTTAACATTTAATGAGAGCTTTTCGTCAAAATTTGCCTCTGACGACTGGGCTAATATAACGAATAATGCAATAAAACTACTGAAGAGGAACATAATTTTTACGCTACCTTGTACATTAATTATTAAATTTTCAGTATTTTAGAAAAACAAATATGACCTAAAAAACCCATTCAGATATGTTTCTATGTTATAAGGTCACTAGGTAAAATACCAGAAACCAACACTAAAAAAAAATATGCACTTCCTTAGAATATCGCACACTCATGACCATGCAAGTAAACTTAGCAAACATATCGGTTGCTACGGGCAACTTGTAATTGCTGTGCTATCACTTTATACAAGGCAATATGGTAGCACGAGGTTACTAGCAGAAGGAATTTCGACAAAATACTACGAGTATTGATAACTGGTTAGCCACTCTTAATATCAAAAAGAAAATATGGTTGTTAAAGATAGTAGTTTGATGTTTAACAAATATGTTGGAGGTTTAGATTTTATTATACTAATTTTAATGAATTTTTTGAGTACGATAAGGCCAACAAAAATTATGAATTTAGTAAAATTAAATATCGATCGGTGATAAAGTACTTCCCTTTTTGAAAGGACTGTCGCTAAAAGAATTTATGACGTCCTGCTTATTCCTTTTAAGGAATAATGTCCTTCCTACGCTCTTCTTCTTCTTTCACAATAGTTTAGGAGTTACATACCTGATGTTTTAAGCCTCTGTGTATGATGATTTCCAATTAGTTTGGTGGTCTGCCTTGTGATTGCCTTCCATTAGGTCCTTTGGTTCTTAGATATTCTGACCGGTCTTCATCCATTCTTTGTATATGGTCGTGCCATACGTTCTTCTTCTTCTTTATATCCACTTTACCACGTCTTCCACTTGACATCTTCTTCTCACTTCTATATTTCTCTGTCTGTCCCCAATGGTATTTCCAATATTGATCGCAATACCCTCATCCCAGTTGTTCTAATTTTCTATTTAGTTGCTCTTGTTTCAGCTCGAGTTTCGTTAGCATATGTCAGTACTGGTCTTACCATTATTTTATATATTCTCGCTTTGCTCTCGATACCCATGTACTTGCTATTCCATACCGCGCTCGCGCTACTTGTGTCGCTTTTATTGTCTGTCACTGAGCCTCTTCTTTCAGCTATCTATCACTAGAAATGTCTACCCTGAGGCAGTTAAAATTCCTAGTTATCGGTTCCTTTACTGGCAGAAATTTTCACGTTAAGCTTTCTTGCTAATATACTGAAATGTTGCAGTAATATCTGCAAATCGTCTTCATTATGGGCAATCAGTACTGCATTCTACGTCACTATCAAAAAACTTGATTGTGGATTCCATGAGAGGAAACGGTGATGAACACCGTTCTGGTAGAACCGTTGTTGTGTCTACCCACAAGAGGGTTGAAGCTGTACAGGAAATAATTTTTTACATTGTTCATTTTTGACCTGAGTATTAGAAAATTATCAGCTAAATAGATCACTAAATATCTGAACGTCAAGCAAAATCGATTCGAAATCACAACATCCAAGTTGATTTGTAGCCGTCTTGAAGAGGTCCCATCTAATTTGTAGAATCGATTGGTAAACTATGTATGAAACGTGGGTCCATCATTGTGATCCAGAGATAACAGAATAGTCGACGGAGTAGAAACATGATGGTCACCTCGCTCCAAGAAGTTTTGCTTCCAGAAATCAGCAGAAAAAGTTCTTGCTGCCTTTTTTGAAACAAGGATGAGATACTTCTTACAGATTACTTCGAACACGACAAAATAGTAAAACGGTTACAGGAGAATATTATTCTTCATTGTTAACTAAACTTCGTCAAAAAATTATGGAAAAACCCCAAGGAACAAAACCGTCTGAAATGGTGCTGATTTCACAAAACAATGAATCTGCTCTAAAATAGCTGATAGTTTTGTAAAAAAAATGAATTGGGTCTTGACCTAATTGACCCCCCATATTTTCTTTGATCACAACTTATTTCACAAGGTGTAAGTGTGTGTCAATTTTACCGAAAATTGTACCTTTTTGTATACAACTCTGCCAAATATTCAAATTTCGATTTTTTTTTTTTAAATCCTTCGTTTAGTCACGAGCTATACTCACCTGCTAACAGAAAATATTTGGTTTTTTTTATTCCAGATAAAGCTATCATGAGTTATCCTGCCTACCGAAAGGATACTTTTTTCCAAGAGCCCTCTGAAAATCAAGTCCTAACAGCTGAATTTTCCAAATTTTTAAATGAAAATTTCAGAAAATATTGTTTAAATGTTGTTCTTTTATATGCTTAAAAGTTTGAATAAAATAAATCTTTTTAGTGTTTTCCGTACGGAACACTTATAAGATCACTTCGGTGTCTGTCTGTCTGTCACACCCGATTTTCTCCAAAACTATTTGTCATAGAAACTTGAAATTTGGTAATAATATAGGAATTGATGGCCTCATCAGAGCCATGTAGTTTTGAAAGTTAAATTTTGACTTAAGGGGTTAATTTTGGGGGGTGAAATCGGAAGTGAAAAAAAATTTTTTTTACTAGATCATCGAGTGTGGTGTCAAATGAAAGGTTGTGAAAACACGAGTAAAAAATATACATATAATGTAATACTTGCGCGCACTTTTCTTTGTATTATTTTCAAAAAATCGCGAAAAATCGCTGTCCCGCGCCTTATCTCGTACTTATCAAAAAATTTTGAAAAAATCCTGGAATATTCTCCACAGGGGATAGATTGAACGAAAATTATCACGAGTGCATTACCTTTAATAATTTATCTGGTATTTAAAAAAAAATTCAAGGTCATCAGATTTCAGTAAAGATTGGAAACAAACTTTGTTGAAAACTCATTTGGGGTATATTTTGTGAAGTCACTGATCATTTTATACCACCGCAACATAAATTTTGACTTAAGAGGTTCGTTTTGAAGGGGTGAAATCGGAAGCGAAAAAAAAAATTTTTTACTAGGTCATCGAGTATGGTGTCAAATGAAAGCTTGTGAAAACACGAGTAAAATATATATATATATATATATATATATATATATATATATATATATATATATAATATAATACTTGCGCACACTTTTCTTCGTATTACTTTTAAAAAATCGCGAAAAATCGCTGTCCCCTACCTTATCTAGAAAAGTACTGTTCAAAAAAATTTTGAAAAAATTCTAGAATATTCTCCACGGGGTATAGATTGAACGAAAATTATCACGAGTGCATTACCTTTAATAATTTATTTGGTATATAAAAAAAAACAAAATTTCAAGGTCACCAGTTTTCAGTAAAGCTTGGAAACAAACTTTGTTGAAAACTCATTTGGGGTGTGTTTTGTGAAGTCACTGATCATTTTATACCACCCTAACAAAAATTTTTATTTTAAAAACAATCAACGTACGGAACACTAATTGTGCAAGTTCAACTTGCACTTGACCGGTTTATATTATATTAAAAAAATTAGCCTTCGAGCCCATGTAACCCCGTAAGGGAGGTAGAAATAATAATTTACCTACTGTACCAGAGGTAAATAAATTTAAAACAATTTAACTGTTTGTATTTCTAAAATTTTTTTCACAATTAACTTAACATTTTAAGATTGATTTGGAACCAGCTTTCAATCCTTTCTACATACTAAATGTTGCTTGTAACGCTTTTGAATGGAACAGAAAAAAATGTATAGTAAGTAATAACGTACACATATAATTATTACAATTTTGGGCAAATTATACACAAAATAAAACTTCACAATTATTTAAAGATTTGGAGAATATTTGACAAGTAAGTTTTGGTCGAAAATTCCTTCGTCCGAGGTTACACCTATAAATGTTGTAAAACGATTGTTATATGACTCTATTGTGTTTTATTTTTTACTTCGGTTGCTATGTGAACCGTTGTTGCATTGTTAGTTCATGGACATATTTTTGGTACTGAATATGATACAGGATTGATTAACAAAGTTGTGTAAAACTAGTATGTACTCACCCTCGTGGACTACACGGTTTGCATCATTCAAGGACATAAAAATGTTACAGATGTTCCATTATCTGGTACTAATTCAAACTAACTTCACAGCGCTTCCTTATATACGTTCTTGGAATCAGACTTATAAATCGAAATGCATAAAGATTTCTGACGTTTTGACATACATATACCAGATCACCTGTATGCGAAGCTTTCATATTCTTGTTATACAGAGTGCGTCACCAAAATCCGGACAAATTTCACTCGTCATATTACGCTTCCGTCAGAGGTCGTCGCTGGCGTCCAAGTAGCAAACTAACTGAATTAAATAGTGTTTAGTCTCAAAAACTGCCATCATGTTAAAAACAAGTGCAGAGTATAATCGAAGAGCCTCGATCATCGAAGGCCTTCGCGCTGGCTGGTCAGCACCGGTAATAATTCGGATACTCGAAATCAACTATTTATGCCGTTGTAGCCAAGTATAAGGCTCAAAAACAGTCCAATGAAGGTAAGGTAAGGATCTCTGAAGTCAAGTTCCAATGAATTCTGGTCTTCTAATAGTCCAAAGTTCAATTCCTTCGACTACTACGTATAGGGCGTAGTTGAAAGGGTCACAAACAACATTTGGCATTCCGGTTATGACATCATTAATGACCGCCATTGAAGCAGCGTTCGCCACTATGAACAGCGTGGAATTGCAGAGGGGGCGTGCCGGCGCTTCAGACCAAGAATGGAGGCCGTTAATCAAACTAATGGGGGATACATTGAATGACTGTTATTAACATAGATGCCCTAAGTGCCACGTAAAATGATTTTTTTTCAAACTTCATTTTTCATTCAAAAACATGCTCTTAAAAGAATGGTTTGATTTGTCCGGATTTTGCTAACACACCCTGCGTGTAACGACACAAGAAGTAGTATGTCAACATAAGAAAAAATACACCTTATAACAGAATATAATCTAGAATATCTTTATAGGTATTATCTTTCGTTTAACACCCAATTATACTTATTTTCGCGAGATATTCCCGAAATATTATTTTTAAAACCACCTTGTACCGAAATACAAAACATGTCACCAGATTTACTACGCCACTATTTTTTCTTCTGGAAAACTGGACATTATCCAAAATACTTTATAACTGAGACGTATAGTCGTATATACATGTCTGTTAGCAATGGTGATTTTATTTTAAAGTTTTGGCAAATTTTCTAATGGCCAGTCATTTGTCACATGTTATTTACATTTCCTTGAAATCTATGACGTCGTTAACCACTTGATTCCATGACGACACAATTTTTTCCGAAATTATATTTATAAAAGTTGGCAATGTCATTTCTTTGCAAAAAATAAGATATAGAAAAATACTATATTACTATGTTTTTATGCTTACTGATTCTACTTTGGGGTAACGAGAAACGGCCTGAGTACTCCAGTACTGAAATATCCGACGTTATTCGATTATTGAATAATTATACTCAAACACATAAGATGTTAGAGGAGTGACATAAGGCTTGGAGGGGGTTATGACGAACATATCATGTTCTATGTGTCAGGGTTCTGAGAGTCGAATCCTGTTAATTTTTTATTATTTCCAATTTTAACAAAATAACAAATAAAAACAAGTGTCAGGTTTCAGTTGTAAATACAGTAGAACCCCGGTTATCCGAGGTAACGTGGGGGGGGGGGGCACTCTCCTCGGATAACTGAAAACTCGGATAATGCGGTTTGTTTTTTATTCATTCAAAAAATAAACACCAATACTTTAAACCGATGTATTAACGTTTTTAACATATAAATAGGTACATACATTATAAAACATTGAAATAGCTATCTATGCGCTTCTGCTTCATATTGCATCTTCTTTTTCTCGCTGCAATGTTTCTCCATCTATTAAGAAAGAGCAAATCCGATGGGGTTGCCTCTGATTGTTGCTCGATATACCTCAAAGCTTTTTCCAAAGAAGCAAAACCTTCTTGATGAGAGATCTTAATGGGAGACTGTTCATCCACCGCCGCTTCGTCATCGTCATCGTCATCTGATTTTTCGGTTTCCTGAAAGGCATTCGTTATTTCTTCAATACTCATTTCTTCTTCTAAATCATCTGCTGTAATACATTCAGCAACATCTTCCCTTTTCACATTTTCGCAACGTTTTTAATTTTTGCATTAATTCAAATAAACTTTTTCTTTTTTTTTCTTCTCTCTCGCTGTCAAAATTTGAACAGGACATTTCTCTCTCTCTCAATTTCGAAGCTAATTCATTTAATGGAGTATCATCTTCACTGTCATTATAGTCCTCAAAATCAATAACTTTTCACCAAGATTTTTGAATAGTGGTAATACGCACAGAATCTCAAGCTTGAATTACCCAGTAAATAACATTTTTTAGTGTAATCTTTCTCATCCCATTGATAATATCCTCCTTTTCTGTGTATTCTAACAGATGTTCAAGATATAAACGCCTATAATTTTTTTTTAATGTTTTGGAGGATGCCTTGATCCGTTGATTGCATTATGCTGGTTACAGTTGGAAAAAATTTTACAACAATTTCGCCCACATGAAGTCCTTCTCCAGGGTCAGAGGGGGCATTATCCATTAACAAAATTGCTTTAATAGGAAAGACGGTTTCTGTTCAAAAATTTAGTCACAGATGGCACGAACCCTTCTTCAAACCAGTTAGTAAATAAGGTCGCATCCATCCATGCGCTCTTCTGACTTGTAATAGACTGGTAGGACTTTGGGTGAGATGTCTTTTAAAGCTCTTGGACGTGCAGACTTGCCAATCACCATCAGTGGGATTTTGTGCTTGTCAGATGCATTGGAAGATACCATTATAGTTAATCTTTCCTTACTTCGTTTGTGCCCAGGAGCTGATTTTTCCTATCGAGATGCGAATGTTTTGATGGAAGCATTTTATAATTCAGACCAGTTTCGTTACAATTGTAAATTTGATCACATGTGTATCTACAATCTTCGATTTGCTTTTTAAAGTTCTGCTTAAACTTCTCAATTGATGACACATCAGCAGAAAGTTTTTCACCACATACAGTCAGTTGTCGTACACCGAACCGTTTTTTTTCCAGCGGTCAAGCCATCCAGAACTGGCAGTAAACTGATCTATCTCTGAGAATTGCCTACTAATCATTAATGCTTTCTGTTGTAAAATTGGACCTGACAGAGGCACACCTTTTGATCTCTGTTGGTTAAATCACATGAATAAAGCTTCGTTAACCTTGTCATAGTTGCCGGTTTTCATTGATTTTCTTCCTGAGGACGAGGAGGCTTGATTTATATACCACTCGTCTATTTTTGTGCGGTTTCTTTTTCAATCTCCAACTGTTACCTCACCTACTCCATAATCTCGTGCAACAACTTTAATTGTCTCTCCTGCTTCAATAGAAACGACGATTCTTTTACGCTTGTTTTGCTCCATTATAATACGACAAACAAAAATTCAAACAAAGCAATTCGTATTAATTATACTTAACTACCAGAACTCCAACCAAATAAATTATGTGAGTATACTCGTACTTCTCCGTAGTAAACGCTATAACGCACTGCATTCATGCAAATTTACATCCTGAAAGTGTCCAAAAACATAAATAGGGGCAACCCTCACACAGGCCAGGGAGATTTCCCCGAAGGCCCCGACGATTTTAAATGGAAATATGTACATACATATTTTAGAAGCTCGGTTAATACGCTGCATAAACGCGCGTACCTCGGATAATCAGGTTCTTAGATTGGTTCTGTTAATCCTGAGCTCGGATAATCGCGTCTCGGTTAATCGGGGTTCTACTGTAATTCTACTCAGTTTTGTCTTGTGATTAGTATCTCATCTATCTTTTACACTCAAATTAAAAGTGTTTTCATCGAAGCAGAAAAAATTAATTTTGTGGTATCTCTCCTGTCTTTTAGATTTAAATAATAAAGATGTTATTTTTCATTTCTTTTTGATCTTGACCAGGCATTGTTTCTTTAAATTAAGCCAGACTTGACGTCTGTTGTGTTGATCGACGGTGAATCAGATGTTTTTTTTTTAACATAGTGTATGTTTATTTTTATTAAGAAAAAATTATCAATTTCCTTTGTCTTAAAATATAAAAATTCAAGCACGCGAGGACTGAGTTCTTACAAAAGATTTGGAGTTCAAAAATGAACAATATTTTGTTTTTCTCATTTATACTATACCAGGTAACCACGAGGTTACTAGCCAAACGCTAATTTTATCATAAAAAAATATTATAAACTAACTTTCAATTCAAATACGTGCAGAATTTGACAGTAAAAATAAGTGTAAGCCACTTAAAGTTTAGTTGGAAACGAAATCAATTTCGTTATTTTATAGAACACCCTGTATATTATGTCATTTTTTAATTTTGTGGAAAAACTAATTCTAAAACATGTACCATGTCTTTCACACCCTATAGGTAGTTTCAATGTTCAAAATGTTAAACATTCACCTCCCGGCATAAATTAACTCTTATTCAAATCCGTAGATATTTAAATATTCCTTAGTATTCTCTTTTATACCCTTTAATATGGCCCCAATAGAAGAAAACAAGAAGCGTAAGGTGTGGTGATCTTGGTGGACCCCTTATTGGACCAATGGTACAGATCCAACGATTTTCAAAGTTAAATTTAAATCGTTAACTACTACTCCATCATTATGCACAGAGGCGCATTCTTGTTGATAAATAATTTTTCGAATTCAACAACAGGTAGATTTTCAATAAAATTTGCGATTTGATTTTCTAAAAAAAATAAATATTATTCAGTATTTAAAGGTTTCATTTTCCTATAAGTCCAAGCCAAACGTTAGTTCCAAATCTTCCAGAAAGCACCGACTCTCTTTAAGTCAAGATTTTCCATTGACCAACACCTAGGATTATTTTTGCTAAGCCTCTTCATGTTAGTGAACCGAGATTCGTCCGAAAATAAAGCAAAAAAAAATTTCAAATTTGGGTCGTGACGCACCTCTTGAAAATACCAGTTTGTAAAGTCAGATCTTCATAGGTATTCGCGACATATAAGTGTTGGTGGACTTGATATTCAGAAGACCTGACGCCATGTTTATGTGCTCTCACACCTCCGCGAGTATATTCCTCAAAGAGAGTCCTTTACGAGTGGCAGTAGACGAATTCCTTTTTAACACCTTCCTTCTCTTTCTCATTTACCTTAACAATCTACTGGAAAAGATCAGGAATCCAATATATAGCCTTGCAGATGATAGTTCGCTTATCTCTTCAGTCATTTTGAAGGCTCGAATATTGGCCACTCAGACAAATATCTGCAGACAGCAGGAAGTGGTTCAATTGAACAAAAAAACTGGAAGAAATTCTATCTTGGGATGGCAGTAACCAAATAGAATTTAACGCTACAAAAAACTCAGGCGGCAGTTTTTTCTAAAAAAAGTTTACGTTGCTGAACTCGACAGAGTTATGTCGGGGTGCTCCATTCCTCTAGCATCGTCATTTAATTTGCTGGACGCTAATTTGGGGGCAAATATGTCTTGGCATGAACATGTTGCAAGCATAGCAAAGAATGCTTCTCAAAAGCTTCCGATCTAAAAAGCTTTACATTCCATAACAGCTGTTAATTCTGTACACAGCTCAAATTCGACTACTATGGAACACTGCTCCCATGTTTGGGGCTCTGCTCCCAAACATACACTGAATTTGTTGGATTATATACAGAAGAGAGCTGTTCGCCTGATTGGAGACCCGGAACTGGCCAGCAACCCTGATTAATTGGAACACTGAAAAACGGTTGGCGACTTGAGTCTGTTTTACAAGTACTTTCATGGATGTAGCCCCCTTAATTCCTCTTACAGCGGTGCATGGTAGAAATACACATCGCGTTAATACTTCACATCCGTATGAGGTTCAGTTTGTCACTCCTCGTACAACCCTTTTCAAGCAGCCTTTTAGATGGGGAACCTTATTCCGTTAGAATAATCTGCCAAGGACTGTATTTCAAACCGAGAACAATTTACAGCGATTCAAGACCAACGTAAATCGCTTTTTCCGCACACGCGTCGCTCCTGTAGTGCTTTAGATATTTCCCTGCAGCAGTGTGCTAGACCTATAAAAAAGTTACCAGCAAGTTGTTGTATGGAAACTGTTCGATCGACTTCGATAAAAATTAATGTATTAATTTGTGTCTCTTTGCTTACTATAAAATAAATTGCATTTAATTGGTCGATGGTCGATCCCGCTATAGATATAGCTAACATACCAAGCACTCACCTCTTCTTGATTTTTTCTCGCCTCTTCGTTTAGTAATAACATATCAATTTAATGGTCTCGGGTAAAAATAGAAATTTTAATTAAAATTAAAACAATAAAACTTATAGTTAGAATATCTTCTAAAGAAATAACTTTTGTTTTGATTTACGAGCCACGACTGTCAAAAGAACTGTTTAAATCATGAAATAATAATGGTGCAATAACACAAATGAAAACCTATAATATGCACAGCGTAGCATTAAAGTACTCGCAATGTTTAGATGAAAGGTAGGGTGCAGCAGAACCTTTAATTACAGATAGCTCTGTAGGATAGGAATATTTAACAAACCGTATATTATTCCATTAAAATTATGGAAGCTATTTGACCTTAAATATTGATTTATAGTACTCTTTCGCTTGAATGAGAAGTAATCATTCTGCGACATCAGTCGTTAAGACTTCCAATATAAACGTACATAACGGTATTATTTTGTTAATATCTTCTTCTGTTTTCTGCCAAAAATACAAAATTGTTGCATTATTTGACACTGTCAACCGCCATTTTACGAAAAAAAAACTCTCCAAGAGAAGTATAGGACATAGCTCAGTCGCCAGAGGAAAAAAGTAAACCTAAAACATGCAACGCCAGGGGTTTTGAGCTTCCATTAAATGTTAACAGGCTGCATTTTGGCATATAGGTAGCTACTCTAAAGTGCCTAAGCCTATTAAATCGAAAATAAAATAAAAAATTCTGTTTCTCCAAATATCTCTCAAAAATAAAAAAATATATCGAAAAAACTAACAGCATCCCGTGAAAGAACGGAAAAGTTTAGAAAAAAGCAGTATATAGATTATTTTTTTTAGTTTTACCGTAATTCGAAAAAATTATTTAAAATAAAATGGTTGGTTTACCCCTTCAGTTGTAGTGGAAATCATCCTTCCAACCTCATTTATGATTAAATTAGCATTTCTGTATACTCTTAAATATTTTGAAACTGGCTGTTAAGGGGTTTCTTGGGGTGCTGATTAAGAATCCGATAACAGATTTGAAAAATTCAAAATGACGGATCCAATATGATCGCCAGAGAGTACGTATTTCATTTAATTTCTTCCAGTAATTTCAAATTTTTGTGCTGGATGTTTAAATGAAATATAAATACTTTATACTTAAAGCTTGGACTTTTATCTTTCATTTCCCACCTAAATAAATATTTTTTTTTATTTTAAGCTTAAGTTGTATGATTAATAATAAGGAAAAAATACGTTTATCATGAACACTTTTTTAAGAGCAAAATTACAAAAAAGAGAATATTTTTAAAAATTTTTAATATATTTCTAATATCAAGTATACTTTTAATTGTAACTAAAAAAAAAATTCCTACTTTTTTTACCATTTCGTACTGCTTTGAAGGTAAAATTGCCGGCGGCGCACTAATAATAATAAATGGCCTGGAAACACCCCTCTTGGGGGTTCTCTAGATCCAGTTTATGGGTTGTTCAGTCCCGTTATCCTTGTTGTTATATCTCTCTGCTTAGATGTTTCCAAAGTTTTCTGTTAGACGTCTTCTCCCTCCAGTTTGTATTCCCTGCTATCTGTATGTGTTCCTTGACTTGCTGCAGCCATCCTATTCTTGGTCTACCTCTCCTTCTACGTCCCGGTTCCCATTGAAGTATTTCATATATTGGTGCTTCTGAACCTGTTCTCCATGTGTGCCCTAGCCAATTAGATCTCTTCTGTTTTATTTTTTTGACTATGTCTTCCTCTACTTCTTCCAAGCTTTCTTGATTAGTCCTCCTTCTGTAGACTCCTTCACATATTCTTATTGGCCCTAGGATCGCTCTCAATATCTTTCGTTCAATTCTTCTCATGTCTTCCTTTTGTTTCTTTGTCATGCTTATCATTTCGGTAGCATACATTAGTTTTGGGAGTATTATTGTCTTGTATATCCTCATCTTACTGTGTCTTCCTATTATCTTACTACTTAACAATTTCTTATTGCTATGGAACAACTTGTTGGCTATTATTAATCTTTCCTTTACTTCCATTCCCTTGTTCCCGTCACAATACAGCATCACTTCCAAATATTTAATCTTCTCTACTCTTTCAAAGGTTTATTCATTTGTTCTAATCCTTTCCATTTCCTGATCATTTTGTTTTCCATTTTTGATTATTTTGGTTTTCTCCTCGTTTATTTTCAACCCCATTTTTGCTCCTTCTACGCTTATTTCTCTCACCAGCTCCTTCATTATTTTCTGATTTTTTGCAATATTTACTACATCGTCCGCATACGCCACTATCTGGCTGCCCCTTGTTCGTATTGTACCTTGATTTATATTTCTTAGTACATATTGTAGTGTTAGACTCAATAACGTGGCCGATAATGGATCTCCCTGTCTAATTCCTTTGTTAATTTCGAAATCCTGTTTTTCCTTTCTGTGTGTTTTGACATTGGTGAATGTCTCCTCCAGTGTAATCATGCACAGTCATCTTAGCTTGCTCGATACTCCCAGTTCTTTTAGCACTGTATTTAATCCAGTTCTCCTAACCGAATCAAACGCTTGCTTGAAGTCAATGAATAGCAATTCGAACTTTAATGCATGTTGTTGTGCTCTTTCCAATGCTTGTTTGACCACATGTATTGCATCTACCGTAGATTTTCCTCGTGTAAACTCGCATTGGTGTTGTCCTATTACATTTTTTATTACATATTTTAGTTTTTCGTGTATCATCGTTGTCAAAATCTTGTAGGCGGTCTTGAGCAGGGTAATTCGTCGATAATTTTCGCATATTCGTCGGTCGCCTTTCTTGTGTATTATTACAATTTCACTTCCTTTCCCATCATGTGGCATGCGTTCTTCTTTCCATATCTGTTTAATTAGTACGTACATGTTTTCACACAGCTCTTTTCCGCCGTATCTGAACAATTCCATGTTTATCCCGTGTTTGCCTGGCATTTTCCCGTTCTTATTTCTTAGTAGTATTTTTTCTTTTATTTCATCTCTTGTTGGTTCTAGAATCATTTCCATTTCGGTTTCTTCGGTTATGTGTTCTTCCTGCATTTATTCGTTTAAGAGGTGCTTGAAATGTTCCTCCCATATAATATTCTACTATTTTTCCTCTTCTATTATTTTTCCCTCTTTCCCTCTTCCTTTCATTCCTCTGATTTTCCTTTATAAGTTCTGTTCTGTATTTTGATTTTATTGCAAAACTGTTTTGTACTAACATTTTGACCTTCTGTATCTATTTTTCTGATTTGTTCATCTATCCGGTGGCACACTATAGCAGACAAATATTCATATTTTAAAAACTCAATTTTTAAATAACACAGACAATGTGGGTATTTTTAATTATTCTTATATTGAAACTTAAGGTATAATAATGATATATGCATAAGGATGTTTTTTTTCAATACTGTATTTTATTAAATATTTGTAATTTACTGTATGTCCGTTAAAATCACGCAAACAAAAATTTCGCTTAAAGTTTTACAAATTATAAAGCGACAAAAATAAAAACTGTTAGTATAATTGGAAAGTTGAAAGTCTCCTCTTCAAAAAGCAGTTTTTTTTAATTTTTTTTACACTCTGAAAACAAGTAATATCGATTAACCTTCGAGCGGTGCGCGTAAATTTTCAGATTAACTTGTTTGGCGCGCTACACTGTTTGAGTCACCTATCCGAATTTTTAGTAAATTCTCACGCTAATAAAAAAAATCTGGAATTCTATTTACAATTTTTTGTAAAATTTCCCGCTCTTTCACGTGGTGTTATCAGGTTTTCGATATCTTTTTTTTATTTTTCGAGATTATTACCGAAAAAACGAATTTTTGATTTTGTGGGCTTAGGCTACATCAAACTTCAGCAAAATTTTTTTATCGTAGCCTACATCCGAAAAACTACCTGTATGCCAAAATGCAGAGCTCAAAACCCCTGTCGACTGTGCCAACAGGTTGCATGTTTTAGGTTTAG
>CM032452.1:2844258-2864258 GCA_019049505.1 Pachyrhynchus sulphureomaculatus | reverse complement strand
ATTTTGAGCGCTGTTTGGACCCGTAATAAAAAGAATTTTTTTATGCGATATGTGACAATGGATGAAACATGGATCCACCATTACACACCGGAATCAAATCGGTTGTCAGCTGAGTGAATAGCAGCCGGTAAAAGCCGCCCGAAGCGATCAAAGACACAACAGTCGGCTGGGAAGGTTTTGACCTCTGTATTTTCGGATGCGTAATTTTCATCGACTATGCTGAGAAGGGAAAAACCAACCATCAATAGCGAATAATATATAAAGTTATTGGTGTGTTTGAAGGCACAAATCGCAAAGAAACAGCCCCAAATGAAAAAGAAAAAAGTGCTCTTTCATCAAGACAATGCACCGTGCCACAAGTCAATGGTTACGATGGCAAAGTTGCATAAATTGAAATTCAAATTGCTTCCTCATCCACCGTATTCTCCATGTTTGGCCCCCAGCGATTATTATCTATTCGCAAACCTCAAAAAAATGCTAGCAGGAAAGAGATTTGGCTCCAATGAAAAAGTTATCGCCGAAATTGAGGCTTATTTTGAAGGCAAAGACAAATCCTTCTACAAGAAAGGTATAGAAATGTTAGAAAAGCGTTAGACTGATTGTATCACTCTTGAAGGAGACTATATTAATGAATAAAGTCGAATTTTGCAAAAAAAAAATGTGTTTTAAGTAGCTAGATCAAAAACCTTTCAGCCTACGTGTTAATTTTTGGAGTTGAGCAGCGACTTATGGATTTCAAAGGATTAGAGAACGATTTGTCTATTTTCACTCATCCATTACCGACTGCTATTGAAAGCTTAAAGACCGACTATCAATTGGAACTATGTGATCTACCATCCGACCCTTTTACAAGGGTAGAATTGTAAGAGGGTGAAGTTTTTTTTATGCTCCTCAGTGATGGTTTTCTCAAATATACCAATTTTGGCTTAAAAATGGGTTCGATGATGGGCAGTACTTACCTGTATGAAAGTGCTTACTCCACAATAAATTTTATAAAATCTGAATACAGGTCGTCACTATCGGATAAGTCACTTGTCCATACACTGCGTTTGCCGACGAGTAATATTGAAGTTGATATTGACAGAATTGTAAAAGGAAATTAATACAATAAAAAATTATATAAATAATATCCCCTGTATTTTTTTAGTTGCCTTTAATTGAAAACTGTTAATATTTAGTTTCTATGGCCCGCCAGTTCATGTAATTTTTATTGACCCGTAAACATCTCCGGCCTTGACAGCCCTGGTTTAAACGGTTAGGCAGTGTCAATTTAAAATGACTCTTACGTTTCGCTTAGACCATCTTAAGGAATCAGAACTTTTCGAGATTAGCATATGCACCATTAAGAGGTTTATTTCTAGCTTTTAATTAAAATTTAAGAAAGGAAGAAGTTGGTCATAAAAAAGAGAAAAAAATATGTAAATGGAGATTTATTTTTGTGGTGAAAATCAAAGTGATAGGAAAGTTAATTACACAAAACATATACATGATTTGTTCCATTAGTATTTTAAGTTTATTAAAGGCTCCAAATTATAAGTATTTAAACACGTGTACTTTGAAGTTCAATATAATTATTGATTTTCAACAAAAGAAAAACAGTTTAATAGGCTTTTTGTTTTTTTGGCATAATGGTGTATTTTTAGAAGTTATTACCGAAAATTACAGCGACACAACAAATTTGTGTATTAGTTTAAGGCGACTGTAAAAATAACAGCGTCGTATACTCCGGGAATTCACATTTTAATTGTGTGTTGGGTAATTTGACAGTAAAATACATATAAAAATAAATATTCATATAATTTTATAAATAGCTTTTGTTCGTGGTAAATTTTTAATGTGACGAATTAGATACGGACTAACGTAAAACGACTATTTTTTTAGTAAAGTACTGCGCATTAAGGGAACTACCCACAAAATGGTCCACAAATACTACACCGGTGAGCCAAAAAATCGACTCAAACTATTTGGCTTCATTTAACATGGATCCTCGAATTTAGTGTTCATATATTTTTACGGGTTTTAGTATTATTTGAAAGCTCTCTTTTTAATGATACCAAATTCCATAACATACCTCATGCTTTTTACTGATTAAAATGATGGAAAGGGGAAACAAGGAGAATAAGGATTGATAATAGGGGTAAGAGAAAGGAAAAATTAAACAAATATTAAGTTTAACAATTAAATTAATTGTTAAAAATCAAAATCAATATTTTGTATTACCTCCCCTAGCCCTTATTACTGCTTCCAGTCGGTTTTTCATGGAGCGTGTGAGCTTTTCCACCACTGTCTGTGGGATTCTTCACCACTCTTCTGCCATCGCAACCTTTGAGTCCCTCACGATGCAAGTGCTAAATTTTCCGCTCGAACCCTTCTCTTGAGCTCATCCCACATGTGCTCGATTGGATTGAGGTCAGGACTCCGCGCAGGCCAGTCTAATGTGGGTATTCCCACTTCCGCCAGGTATTGCCGCATCGATGCAGCAGCATGTGGCTTCGCATTGTCGTGCATTAGTATGAAGCTATCGTCAACAAACCCACCGTAAGGAACGACGTGTTCTTACAGGATCTCGTAGATGTACCAGTAAGCAGTTAATCCACTGCTACGAGTCTCATTAGTTACGAAAATCAAATCGGTTTTGGCATCCAATGAAATGCGTCCCCACACCATAACAGAACCTCCTCTGTAGGCGACAGTTTCAGTAATGCAGCGCTGCGCATAGCGCTTCCTATAGACTCGTATTCTTCCATCATTGCCATGTAGGCACATTCGGATGATGATGATTTTAGGGTAATTGGGCGCGTCGACATCTTCGGTTATTTGGCGCCCAGAGTTAATTTTTGTTTTCATGATTATATTCTTATTTCTCATTCTTTGAGATAGTTGAATACGATCTCTTTGTTCGATTGAAAAGAGTTGATTACTTTTGTGAGAGTAGAGGGAATGTTGTGTTTTAATCTAATATTGGTTGAGTGTTCAGCTTCAAAGGTGTACTTAATGAATAGGGGGGAGCTACAAACTGGGCTGACCGTTAGCAGATAAGAGTGGGTGTGAAATGAATATCCTGCAGCTAATCTTCTCAAGGTGACGTTTTCAAATCTAGTTAAATTCTGATAGTGGAGTGGGGGATATACAATTGATTTGATTTCCCAGAGTTTATTTCTATCGTCTTCTATATCCCACTCCAGTTGGAATAGTTCTCTGCTAATGTTGGTTAGAACCTTTTGGAAATCTTTAGGATGGTTTTCTTCAGTTGTTGGGAAGCCATTAGTATGTGCATTAAAGTTCTTATCCTCTAACAACTCCAATCAGTCATTCCTAAGACAGCTCAGCACATAGTCAAAATAAGAAATAAAAAAACTGTATATTCCAGGACACAGTGGCATAAAGGGCAATGACAAGGCTGACCAAGAAGCCAAAAGAGCCACATTCGGGACTCGTAGAAGAATAAAACGGAGCGTTGTTGCTCTAAAATCCAATGAATATGTTCTCGGGCAAATCTAAGTCACGCTTGTCGACGGGCTGCTGTCAATTTGGGTCCGTTAGCTGGTCTCGTCGAAGTTAGGTTAGTTTCTTTAAGTCTTCTTCTGGTCGTCCAATGACTGACAGCCCGACCACGAACTTGTTGGAGCTCCGGCTAGACCTCAACGCCGCTCAAGTGACGATTTCTTAGAGTTCTGTTGACAATGAAGCGATCGTCTCGCTCCGAGGTACACCTTCTTCTTCCTGATCCTGGTCTTCGTGTACAAGCGCCTGTCTCTTGGTAACGTCTGTAGTATCTGGAGACAGCTAACTGGGTCAGGTGCAGTTGCGCAAGAACTACACATTGGCTATGCCCTTCTTGTAATAGAGCAATGACTTGCGCCGTTTCTTCCGGAATGATATCCATTTTCCGATGACGTAATTAGTAAGCAGGTTAGTTCAGGTTCAGCAAAGATGTTGACGATTCAAGCTCCGATAAAGGAATGACAGGAAAATGCGAATACGTTGCTGAGCGAGCAAAAAAGGTTCTATTGAGTAAAACCGTTTTAATCAGTAAAACTTTTTGGAAATCCAAGTGTTTTTCGTATTATTCTAAAGAGTAAAAAATCAGCATTCTAATGATACCAAAAATAATAACACTGTTTGAAAATTAAATTCAAGGATCAGTGTTAAATGAAGCAAAATCGTTTGGGTCGAGTTTTTTTCTCACCGGTGTAGTTTGCTTGATATGTTTACGCTGTAGTAGCTGAATGAGAAGGGAATGGCTTCAATGTTTGAACCTCCTTATTTAATATAATTTACGAATCGGAAAATATTCCGTCTGACTGGTTGAAATCGATCTTCATCACTCTTCCAAAAAAGAATTATGCACCGTACTTCGATGACTATCGCATGATCAAAAGCATGTCTCACGTAGTCAAAATAATCCACACTAAAATTGGAAGATGTGCGAATACCAACTGGCCGACACCCAATTTGGATTTCGAGATGATTTCAGTACTTAAGAGGCATTGTTCTCCTTGAACTAATTCAAAGATGCTAGGACATGAATGTCAATGTATTCACCTGTTTTATTGATTATAAAAAAACTTTCAATTGTATCAGACATCATAAACTGAAAATCCTCAAAAACAGTAGGAATAGATAAAAAAGAAATACACTTGATCTTTAACCTCTACTGGCAACAAGCAACAGAGGTTAAAGTAGAATCAGCAACATCGGCGGGGGTTTACATAAAAAAAGGAGTGCAACAGGGATGTAATTTTTTACACTGTTTAATATTTACTCCGAGGCAGTTTTTAAACAGGCCTTGAAAGGTATCAACATTAACGGCATAACAATTTGCTGCAAGAAATGATGGATCGGTTTGTTCAATGCGGTAAAAGCTTTAGGTTGCCTATAAATACTACAAAAACCGAAGTTATGGTTTTCTCAAAGGCAACTCATCTCACTGTTCCTCAGCCGAGCTAGGATCGATGTAAAAAGAGAACGAAACCTAAAGTACTTATCGCAGTACTAGGGCAGAGAACAAGTTAGGCTTGCATCAGCCAGATGTGCAAATTGTTGTATTTTACTTAGTTGTAATGACTTTTAGTGTGTAATCTCCTAAATTAAGATGTTGGTTTTGGGTAAAACTTAACCTAAAACTTTGAGAAAAATGTGATAAATAACAGGTATAAAACAATGTAAATCAAACCTAAATGTTGAGAGGTTGGTATATAACGAGGTGATCTAGCTAGTTACAAGATAAATAAAATAACCATTCCTATATTTAGTAAATGAAGTGCTGATAGATTCGCAATACATACTTGTCAGATCAATAGGGCATTATTTTCTTTTTAACGAGTGTTTTATTTATATTTTTTAAAATGAATTACCTTTAAATCCCAATGTTTTCGTTTTGATTAAAATTTAAAAAAATAGTAAATCACCATGTCCTTCAGACAACCTATCGTATCCAGCTTGTTTCTTAGCAAAACCCTTAAATACTCGACATTACAAACAAAAAAAACTACAATCATGATTTTGATAAAGTCATAATTTTGATTAATAGTAATCGGAAATTGATAATTTAGAATATTTATTTAGCAAAAACCAAATTGTTTCAACAATAAAAATTAATTGGCAGGCATTCAATGAACCTTTAAAATACTGAGTATTTATATATATATATATATATATATATATATATATATATATATATATATATATATATACATACACGTAGGCTGAAAAGTTCTTAGTAGATGTCGCCCTTTTCAAAAAATCCATATGAGTACCAACCTTCAAACGATACGTGTCAAAATTTCATGACATTTCGACCAGTTTACAAGTTATAGTGGTTTTAGTGACGCTACTTTTGATATTTTCAAAACAATGAAAAAAATTGAATTTCGTGTATTGATTAAACATTGTTCTTTGATGGGAAAAAATACCGTTCGCTTAAAGCAATGGCTTGATAAGTGTTACGGGGACTCTGTCCCCGGAAAGTCGCTTATCATTTACTGGTTTGCTGAATTTAAACGCATTCGTACAAATGCTGAACGCTCTGAACACCCAAAGGAGGTGATTGCACCGGAAAACATAAAAAAAAAATCTACAAAATTGTTTTGGATGACCGTAAAGTGAAATTACGTGAGATAGCTGACACCCTAAAGATATGAAAAGAACGTTTGATCATATTTTGCAAGAACATTTGGGCATGAGAAAGCTATGTTCGAAATGGGTACCGCGTTTGTTCATAATGTACCAAAAACAACAACGTGTTGATGATTCTGAGCGCTGTTTGGACCTGTTTAAGCGCAATAAAAAGGAATTTTTCATGCGATATCAATAGCGAATATTATATAAAGTTATTGGTGCGTTTGAAGGCAGGAATTGCAAAGAAACGGTCCCTAATGAACAAGAAAAAGTGCTCTTTCATCAAGACAATGCACCGTGTCACAATTCAATGGTTATGATGGCAAAATTGCATGAATTGAAGTTCGAATTGCGTCTTCATCCACCGTATTCTCCAGATTTGGCTTCCAGCCACTATTATCTATTCACAGACCTCAGAAAAATGCTCGCGGGAAGGAGATTTGGCTCCAGGAAAGAAGTTATCGCCGAAACTGAGGCCTATTTTGAAGGCAAGGAGAAATCCTTCTTTAAGAAAGGCATATAAATGTTAGAAAAGCGTTGGACTGACTGTATTGCTTTTGAAGAAGACTATGTTGATGAATAAAGTCGAATTTTGCAAAAAGAAGTAGCTAGACCAAAAACTTTTCAGCACGATATATAGAGGATGCAGTCGGAAGAGGCCAATTAAAAAACTCAATTTGTTTATTTGTTAAGCTTTCGAAACCAATATATTTGTTTCTTTATCAAGACATCTGGAAAGATATATAAATTGTAAGTGTACAATAATTAAACTATAAGGGCAATAGTACGTACAAACTGGTCAGACTAAACTAATTTTTGGAAGAAACATATAGATCAGTGTTTTAAATCAAGCGAAATTACAGGACGAAGGTGATGAGGGTCACGAGGCCTAAAAGTAATAACTTTAAATTTTATAACGTTAGCCCGAGAACTTTTGTATCTAAGGAACTTGAAGATGAAATAGAAAATACATTTTTTCGAAATTTTCATTCGGAAGCAACAAAGGCAACAAAAAATAGACATATGGAAAAAATATTTTCCTCGAAAAAAACACGATTGTCAGAAGGAAATAATTATTATTCTAAAAATTATCTCTCAAAATAATTATATACAGTCAAGATTCTTAAATCTAGACTTTATTTTCGAAATTTTCCATACTGTCGCATTAAATTCCAAAAAATCATCAAACTGAAACATATTTTGGAGAGCAAAGTTAAAACCTTTTTGTCTAGCCAAATTTGTAGACATTCGAAAAATTTTGGCATCGAATTCTAACTCGTAGAAAATCTGCAGTCCATATGTCAAATTGTTTATGCTTGGTGACAAAATAAATATAAATTATGGTCAACAAGGGTCTTTATTTATGAAAAAAGCACTGGACATTTTAATTTTATTTTGTTTGTTAATACGGTTCGTTCAAAGGAAAAGTGACGTAACGAAAAACCAAACAGTAAAATGCAGCAAGTCTATGTTGTTTAAAATGAAATCGTTAGGAATATATCTGCCTGCAAAGGTATTTTTAGTGTTCCGTACGGAACATTTATAAGATGACTTCGGTGTCTATCTGTCCGTCTGTCTGTCTGTCTGTCTGTCACACCCGATTTTCTCCGAAACTATTGGTCATAGAAAGTTGAAATTTGGTAATAATATCAGGTGTACAAGTATGAAATGCGGATTTTTTTTCTAAAAAGCATGTTAAATTCGGAAGAATGATAACAAGCGCTTTATTCAAAGTATGCTCCATCGCTTGTTATACATTTTTCCCATCTTTCAGGCAATTTGTGAATACCACGCCAGTAAAAATCTTCCCCTTTTGTTGCGAACCATTCATCGGGCCATTTTTTCACATCTTCGTACGAACCAAAGCGCGGCTCAACAAGTGCGTTTTTTTTTTATGTGTCTAGCACACGTGCTATAGGGAAGTCCCTAAAGCGCTACAGGAGCGACACGTGTGCGGAGAGAAAGCGATTCACGTTGTTCTTGAATCGCTGCAAATTGTACTGGGTGGGAAACACAGTCCTGGGCAAATTATTCCAAAGGGATGATGTTCTCCATATAAAAGACTGCTTGAAAAGCGTTGTTCGAGGAGTAACAAGCTGAACCTCATACGGATGTGAAGTATCAGCTCGACGTGTATTTCTAACATGCACCGCTCTGGGAGGAATTAAACGGGCCACATCCTCAGAACACTTTCTATGAAAATACTTGTAGAATAGGCTCAAGTCGCCAACCGTTCTTCGATGTTCCAGCAAATCAAGGCCGCCGGTCAGTTCCGGGTCTCCAATCAAACGAACAGCTCTTGTCTGAATAGAATCCAACAAATGCAATGTATGTTTGGGAGCGGAGCCCCAAACATGGGAGCAGTATTTCATAGTTGGTCGAATTTGAGCTTTGTAGAGAATTAACTGTTGTTGTAGAGTGTAAAGCTTTTTTAGTTTGAAATAATATTCCCAACTTTTGAGAAGCTCTCCTTGCTATGTCTGCAATACACTCATGCCAGGACATATTTGCTCCCAAATTAATGCTCAACAAATTGAGTGACGATGTTAGAGGAATGGAATGCCCCGCCCTAACTATGTCGGGTTCAGCAACGTTAACTTTTTTAGAAAAAACTGCCGCCTGGGTTTTTGTAGCGTTAAATTCCACTTGGCTACTGTCACCCCAAAATAGAATTTCTTCTAGATCTTTGTTAAGTTGAACAACTTCCCGCTGTCTGCGGACACTAGCCTGAGCAGCCGATGTCCGAGCGTTCAAAGGGAATGAAGAGATAAACGTACTGTCATCTGCAAAGCTGTAGATTGGATTTCCAGTCTTTTCCAGCAGATCGTTAATGTAAATGAAAAAGAGAGTAGGAGACAGTATGGAGCCTTGAGGCAAACCGGCGTTGATAGTGAAGGTGTTAGAAAGAAATCCATCGAACTTTTCAGACATACCACAAGAACGTAGCTTAACCAACAACCCATCGTGACAAACACGGTCGAATGCCATGGATATGTCAAGAGCAACCGCTCGAGATTCTCCAAAGTGTTCAATTGCGTTGTTCCAAATATATGATTGCTTTTAAAATAAAAATGTTTATTACGGAGTTATAAAATGATCGGTGACTTCACAAAAACACACCCCAAACGAGTTTCCTAAAATCAATAATGTAGGATTCAGACACAAACTTGGTTGTGATGGCTAAAAAAACTTTTTGCAACGTGAACTTCTATATCATTAGGAAAATTGCAAAACATATTGCCTCTCGAGGTTCTATCTTTAGTATGGGACCAATGCTATTCAAATAGGTGGAGACTATTATTAACAAATTCTAAAAAACTTATGTTAAAATCTCCGACAATAATTATCTCAGATCCTTGTTGTGTATGTGTGTTTATACTTTTATCTATACAGGATGAGTCAACGACAGAGTAAAGTTCATTATCTCATTTGTTTCGGGAATGACGAAAAAATGTTAAATATAATAGTTTTAAGGAATGTTAAGGTGCACAGCTTAAAATTATTTTTGAGTATACAGGGCACTTCAAAAAAGTGTGGCAGATATAACATATGTTTTTTAAACGGAACATCCTATTTTCTAATTTATTTCTAAATTCTGCGTAAAATTTTATAACTTTTTTATCAATAATGTTATATACCTAAACCTAATAGTTTTTCTAATATTTCATTTTTTTTTTAAATACTAGTTTTCAGTTTTGTAAAAAATTGCCAGTAGCGCCGTTGTTTCTGAAGGTGGAATACTCATAGTTGGTACGAGCGTTCTATAGAGATGGAAAAAAAGATATATGTAAAGAAAATTGAGTTAGATGCTACAGGGTGTTCAAAATAAATTTATGCATTTCGACTATTTTAAATTGAAAAATCTCAATTTTTTTAAATGGCACACCCTGTATATTATTATTTTTTCTGATAGATTTTACAAAACCCTGCAACTTTTATTAAATATGTCATATACTTATTTCTAATAGTTTTCGATTTATTTTGAATTTTTCAATTTTATCCTTGTTTTTAATACACTTACGCTATTGTGAAAACGTAAACAAATAGTTAATAATAATTTTAATATAGTTTAACCTATCTGATTGATTATTATGACGTAATAAATGTTCAAAAATATGCCCGTCTACTTGAATACACATGTTTAGTCGTTTTTTACTATATTTTCCTTCACTTTCCTTAGCATAAAGGGCGTTATTGTTCTGCACGCATCCCGTATCCTATCTTCCATATCTACTGGTATTGTAAGGGGATTCACATAAACACGATCTTTAATGTAGCCCCACAAAAAGAAGTCTAAAGGTGTTAAGTCACATGATCGACGGGGCCACTGAATGAATCAATCCCTACCGATCCATTCTTGTGGGTAACGATCGTTTAAAAATTCCCGAACTTCCCGGTGGTAATGAGCAGGAGCTCGTTTTGTTGAATCCACATTTGTTCCCTTTCAAAGTTATCAATTTCTTCAAGAAGCTGGAGTAATTCGTTTTGCAACAAATTTTAATACCTAGTCCCTTTAAGCGGTTCGCGGAAAAAATATGGACCAATAATTCGAAAATTTAATATTCCACACCATGCATTAAGCGACCAATGGTTTTGGTTTTGAACTTCCCGGACCCAAAATGGATTAATTGTTGAATAATAATGCATGTTATCGCTGTTAACTGCTCCATTACTGCGAAATGTAGTGGATCGGCCTCTATTGCTCCATTCATAGTGGTTCAAAAGTTTACTCGTCGTTCAAAATCACGGTCTTGAAGTTCGTGGTGCAGTTCCATATGAAAGGGATGATACTTGTACTTTCTCGTGGTGCGATTAGCCGTAGATTGGGATGTGTCAGATAAGTCAGCTAGTTTTTCGGCTGCTGACCTGGGTATTATCTTCAACATGAAGTAAAAATCTCCATTTCTTTTTCCTCATTGGTAGCATTCTGGTTTACTACTTTCCGTTTTGTATACTCAGCCCTACCACTACCATCAAACCGTTCCATTAGGCACTGAAAAGATTTTTTAGGTGGTATACGTCTATTAGGGTACTTCGCTCCGTAAAGCCTTACTGCCAAAAGACAATTTTTTCCCGCCTCGCACAGTATATAAACCATATCAAATTAATTCATTTGTAGGAAAATCCATAACTATTACCTTGCCAAATTAAGCTATTTTTACTTGCTTAATAGACATGTCAAAATTTGACAATGCCTACATTTTTGTTTTGTCTTGGTAACTCTGATGTTATAGCGTAAGTGAACAAGGGTAAAAATTGAAAAATTCAAGATAAATCGAAAACTATTAGAAATAGGTATATGACATACTTAATAAAAGTTGGAGGGTTTTGTAAAATCTATCAGAAAAAATAATGGGCGTGCCATTTAAAAAATTTTAGATTTTTCAATTTAAAATAGTCAAAATGCATAAATTTATTTTGAACACCCTGTAGCATCTAACTCAAATTTCTTTACATATATCTTTTTTTCCATCTCTATAGAATGCTCGTACCAATTATGAGTATTCTACCTTCAGAAACAATGGCGTACTGGCAAGTTTTTACAAAACTGAGAACTAGAATTTTTTTTTTTTTTAAATTGAAATATTAGAAAAACTACTAGGTTTAGGTATATAACATTATTAATAAAAAAATTATAAAATTTTACGCAGAATTTAAAAATAAATTAGAAAATTGGATGTTCCATTTAAAAAAAAAAAAAAACATATGTTATATCGGCCCCACTTTTTTGAAGTACCCTGTATACTCAAAAATAATTTTAAACTGTGCACCTTAACATTCCCTAAAACTATTGTATTTAACATTTTTTCGTCATTCCCGAAACAAATGAGATAATAAACTTTACTCTGTCGTTGACTCACCCTGTACAAGAATATTTTAATTAGTCGGTCTGTTGTCTGCCGGTATGTTGACCTGTTAATACGATAACTCTCGAACGAAATGACATATCAAATCTAAATTCGGTATACGTACGAAAACTTGATGCAAGAATGGAACCTAAAGTTTCTAGGTGGAACCGCTTTAGGGGAAGAGAGTGAAAAATGTGAGGGTCGAGAGATTTTGAATATTTTCAATACCACCAAAAAAAGAAAAATAAAATGGAAACCTTTGACTTTAGGTTTCTTTTACAGAAATGCAATTTAAAATATAATTTTACTGGCTACCTTATTTAACAGTTTTAGCTGTCAAGTGTCGATACACTCTGTTTACCAAAAAAATTACATACGCCTCGTCTAGCCAAATTAGTAAACATTCCAGTACGTTTGGCAACCGACGTTAAAGTCGCCACTAATGTATTTACTAAATAATTATTACATGTTTTTGTCAAATAACTTACTTACTTGTGAAATGAACAACATGGACAAGCAAAATGTAGTTATTCCGTCTGTTTTCTGTTTTGATTCCGATGAAAAATCATTAAAGTATGTGTGAATCAGGTGATTGATTGTTTTGAAAAAATTAACCTCATGTGATCTTTTTATTTTTAAACATATAAAAAAAAATTCCACTGATACCAAAGATACTAGAACAATATAAAATAATAAAAATTTAGTGATGTAAGGTACGAGTCCACTTAAACATAAATAAATGGCAAAAGCAACAAAGTTTTCTTTATTTATTTAAACAATTTTTTACACATATAGTCGATAAGAGTGGTTGAAACGGTCGTTAAGATTACATATACAGTAGAACCCCGGTTATCCGAGGTAACGTGGGGGGCACCCTCCTCGGATAACTGAAAACTCGGATAATCCGGATTTGCTTTTTATTCATTCAAAAAATAAACACCAATACTTTAAACCGATCTATTAACGTTTTTTTTTTAACATATAAATAGATACATACATTATAAAACAGTGAAACAGGTATCTATGCGCTTCTGTTTCATATTGCATTTTCTTTTTCTCGCTGCAATGTTTCTCTATTAAGAAGAAGCAAATCCGCTGGGGTTGCCTCTGGTTGTTGTTCGATATACCTCAAAGCTTTTTCCAAAGAAGCAAAACCTTCTTGATGAGAGATCTTAGTGGGAGACTGTTCATCCAGCGCCGCTTCGTCATCGTCATCGTCATCTGATTTTTCGGTTTCCTGAAAGGCATTCGTTATTTCTTCAATACTCATTTCTTCTTCTAAATCATCTGCTGTAATCCATTCAACAACATCTTCTCTTGTCACATTTTCGCAACCTTTTAATTTTTACATCAGTTCAAATAAACTTTTTTCTTTTTCTTCTATCTCGCTGTCAAAATTTGAACAGGACATTTCTCCATGGCTTCTTAAATTCAAAGCTAATTCATTTAATGGAGTATCATCTTCACTGTCATTATAGTCCTTAAAATCAATAACTTTTGACCAAGATTTTTGAATAGTGGTAGTACGCACAGAATCCCAAGCTTGACTTACCCAGTAAATAACATTTTTCAGTGTAACCTTTCTCATCCCATTGATAATATCCTCCTTTTTTGTGTATTCTAACAGATGTTCAAGACATAAACGCCTATAATTTTTTTTTAATGTTTTCGAGGATGCCTTGATCCATTGGTTGCATTATGCTGGTTACATTTGGAGGAAAAAGTTTTACAACAATTTCGCCCACATGAAGTCCTTCTCCAGGGTGAGAGGGGGGCATTATCCATTAACAAAATTGCTTTAATAGGAAGACGGTTTTCTGTTCAAAAATTTAGTCACAGATGGCACAAACTCTTCTTCAAACCAGTTAGTAAATAAGGTCGCATCCATCCATGCGCTCTTCCGACTTTTGTAATAGACTGACAGGGCTAGACGTCTTTTAGAGCTCTTGGACGTGCAGACTTGCCAATCACCATTAGTGGGATTTTGTGCTTGCCAGATGCATTGGAACATACCATTATAGTTAATCTTTTCTTACTTCGTTTGTGCCCATGCCAATGTTTTTGATGGAAGCATTTTATAATTCAGACCAGTTTCGTCACAGTTGTAAATTTGATCACATGTGTATACACAATCTTCGATTTGCTTTGTAAAGTTCTGCTTAAACTTCTCAACTGATGACACATCAGCAGAAAGTTTTTCACCACATACAGTCAGTTGTCGTACACCGTACCGTTTTTTCCAGCGGTCAAGACATCCAGAACTGGCGGTAAACTGATCTAGCTCTGGGAATTGCCTACTAATCATTATTACTTTCTGTTCTAAAATTGGACCTGACAGAGGCACACCTTTTGATCTCTGTTGGTTAAACCACATGAATAAAGCTTCGTTAACCTTTTCATAGTGGCAGGTTTTCATTGATTTTCTTCCTGAGCACGAGGAGGCTTGATTTATACACCACTCTTCTATTTTTGTGCAGTTTCTTTTCCAGTCTCCAACTGTTACCTCACCTACTCCATAATCTCGTACAACAACTTTCATTGTCTCTCCTGCTTCAGTTTCTTCTGATGGCTTTTAATTTTGCTTCAGTAGGAACGAAGATTCTTTTACGCTTGTTTTGCTCCATTATAATATGACAAACAAAAATTCAAACAAAGCAGTTCGTATTAATTACACTTCACTACCAGAACTCCAACCAAATAAATTATGTGAGTATACTCGTACTTCTCCGTAGTAAACGCTGTAACGCACTGCATTCACGCAAATTTACATGCTGAAAGAGTCCAAAAACATAAATGGGGGAACCCCTCACACGGGCCAGGGGATTCCCCGAAGGCTCCGACGATTTTAAATGGAAATATATACATACATACTTTAGAAGCTTGGTTAATACGCAGCATAGACGCGCGTACCTCGGATAATCAGGTTCTTAGATTGGCTCGGCTAATCCGGAGCTCGGATAATCGCGACTCGGTTAATCGGGGTTCTACTGTATATATATATATATATATATATATATATATATATATATATATATATATATATATACATCATCAATCAAACACAAGAAATACTTTCGAGATATAAAAAAAATTGCACATACACACAAAAAATATGAACTCCTTTAATCAGGGTTCTCACTTTTTAATACCTACATATGTATTATTAGATTAAATTCCCACAAATTATATTGAAATAATGATAGTTATTATTAGGTATTATAAAATTTAGAGACAGCAAAAAAACAGGAAACCTTGAATTTTTCATTCGATTTTCCACTCGCAATAATTGTATTACATTTACAGTCAAATGATAATTTTGTTACAAAGTATATAACGATATTTAATGGTCTTTATTTAAAAATATACTTTTTGAGGGTTTTTTAAATATACAGTTTATTGTAGTCAGAAAAAAAGCACTTTACTGTTGCTAATAATAAACAACTTAAAATATAAAGAAGATATTTGTTTACAATAGTTATGCATATTTATTATACTTATTTTTAGATACAAAGAATTGTTTTCTACTTAGGTGGCAAATAATTTATTTATTTTTGGATGTAAACAAAATTGCTTCTACATATGCGGTACAAGGGGAAATAAAACTCGTAGACAAAGTATGTCATTTAAAATATCGTTGCCCACGAAATCAGTGGAAGGGTAAGTAGAAAGCATTGGACCGCATTGCAAAGTGCTGGCCCTAGATACGGGATCAAGGGTCCCGGGTGCCAATCATAGCAGGTCAATGCACTTATTTGTTCATTTATTTAAGTATATTTGGCTTGATCACATACATAGGTAGTAGTTGTTGCAGAAATGTAATAAGGCCCGTGGCAGCACTACTGCGTTATTTAAAAGGTAGCATGAAATACAAATGTATGTTTCGGAACTTGAACAATATTGACGCATATTACGACATGCTCACCGATATTCGTCAGAAAATGGTAATCCCTATTATTCATGCGGGGATGTGAAAAAAAAAATATGCAAAAAAATTACCATACTACGGTTCCGTGCAACACTGCTAAACAACTGAATGATTGCACGTGGTCTGCTAGTTAAACCTGCTTGGGATACGTATCGATGTTGTCACTAACGGCTGTTAATTTTAATAGCAGGTAGTATGTGATTATATATAACTTATTAAAGTACAAATTTAGCAAATATTGAGCTGTTTGGTATAAATATACTGTTATTTAGTTTGTTCTCTATTCGATAAAATTCCATTAGATTGGACTTTTAGAGACCAATGTAAAAAGCCAGTGAACCAGTTTTCAGATCTGGTTATGCGCATGATTGCGTGTTAATGTAAATATGAGAAACTCGAGCTGCACAGATCTTTTCAGTCAATTGATACAACAGCTACTCAAAATTTCACTGAATAAACATTTAAAACATCTGGAAGGATTTAACTACAATATAGCTTTTATAAACAAAGATCAACAGAACTTTTTCCAACATGTACACCAGATCTTTGGAAAGTACATTTGCTTCTTGATTTACCTTAAAGTGTCAAAGACCAGCTGTCCATACAAATACCTACAGGCAGCACGAATTTATACAACTTAACAAAGCCTTACAGAATCTGTCTAGTTGGGTTAGGATGTTCTATTCCATTCGTCACTTAACTTACTGAACGTCAACGTGATAACAAATATTTCTTAGAATGATGATACTGCCATTCCAGAACCTACCAGAACCTTAATTCTTTGGAAAATCGAAGGTAACCTGAGCCGATTCTATAAATATTTTCGATAGTTGTTGCGCTAGTACGTCACCTCGGTATGGTATTTAGTTTGTAACTATTAGGGTATCGGATTTTGGTGACGCGCCCTGTATATATATATATATATATATATATATATATATATATATATATATATATATATATATATACATACATATATATATATATATATATATATATATATATATATATATATATATATATATATATATATATATACAGAGTGCGTCACGAAAATCCGAAAAAATCACAAGGACATGTTTTTAATGAGAAATGAAATTTGAAAAAAAAAATCGTTTTACATTGCACTTAGGGCATCTATGTTAATAACAAACATTTAATATATCTGCCATTAGCTTGAATAATGGCCTCCATTCTCGGTTTAAAGCGCCGGCACACCCTCTGTAATTCCGCAGTGTACATATTGTTGAACGCTGCCTCAATAGAGGTGATTAATGATGTCACATTGGGGCGCCGACACTTGTTTGTAATCCTTTAAACTCCGCTCCATACGTAGTAATCGAAGAGATTCAAATCTGGACTATTAAGAGGCCAGAATTCCGTGGACCAAAATATGTCAAAGTTGTGACAGAGCCAATTCTGAACCAAATGGCGTTACCCTCGCAAGATCTTCTATCCATAGCTTCACTATATTGTTCAGAACTTTTAAATATACCTTTTGGTTCAGTTTACCTTTTTTGGAAGAAATGCGGTGGCACGACATCACCTTCACTGGATACAACACTTAATACGGGGATATCCTCGGCGTTGTGAACAAGCCAGCGATCATTTCTCCGGTTAAATTTTGCATCAAAAGAAGAAGCTGCTGCGTCCCGCGGCGTCGTGTTTCAAATAACAGATAACCCAGCACTCGGTTTATAATGGCATCTTCAGAGAGTATCTGCCTTATTATAATTGTGTAGGAATGGTATCAAAGGTCCTCTTCGACAATTCTACACATTGTCGGCTTGCTTACACCCACAATCGACATCAATTTTCGTAACATTGTTCTGGGTCCTTCCAAATCAGCGCTTGAGTTTTTCTGATGATTTCAGGGGACCTGACCGTACATTCTTTCAAGTAGCACTTCCTCGCCGGGATACTGGAACCTTCTTTAGACTATTCTTGAGCTTTAATTACAAGTATCCGAAAAAGTTGAATTATTTCCAGTGCTAGCCGGCCAACGCGAAGGCCTTCGATGATGGCGGCTCTTTGATTATACTCTGCACTTCTCCGCACATCTCAGATTTTGATGACGCACTTTGTATATATATATTTCAAGTTACTCTCTCCAATGAACATAAAATTATTATTATCTGACCTGCCTCCAGAGCCTTGCCCGTCACTAATAAAAAACACCCAGACCTACATTTTGCCAAAATATTTTGATTTTTTTGACTCCTTAGAATTGGCTAATAAATCATTTTCAACGTGTCAAGTATGTACTTATGGGAAGTACAGATTTAGACCACCAGGAAATACCTAATCATATTCTAGGACAGATTATTTAAAAAGGATTAAGAATTTTTAAAAAACCCAGATTGATCAGTTATATTTAATCAAATTAAACATGTTTTTATTGTTTTTTTAATATTATCGGTCAATAATACTAAGTGAACAATACAATAGAAATAAAGATTAAAACGAAAGAGGCTTCAACAAACATGAAAACAATATGGTATGTTCTAGAAAGAATTGAAAAGTGAGGAGAAAATATATCGTAAAATTGTCAATGTGAGTCGCATATTAACGGCCATTTAATAATAATAAAACCGGTCAAGTGCAAGTTGGACTTGCGCAGTTGATGTTCCGTACGTTGATTGTTTTAAAATAAAAATTTTTGTTACGGAGATATAAAATGATCAGTGACTTTACAAAAGACACCGCAACAAAGTTTTTTTCTTTACTGAAAACTGATGACCTTGAAATTTTTGGTTTTTTTTTTCTATATCAAATAAACTATTAAAGATAATGTGACGTGATAATTTTCGTTCAATCTACACCCTGTGGAGAATAATCTAAAATTTTTTCCAAATTTTTTGATCAGTACTTTTCGAGATACGGGGGGGAGAGCGATTTTTCGCGATTTTTTTAAAAATAATACAAAGAAAAGTGTGCCCAAGTATTACATTATATATATTTTTGAACTCGTGTTTTTACAAGCTTTCATTTGACACCCCACTCGATGACATGGTAAAAAAAAATTTCCTCTTCCGATTTCTCCCACCAAAACTAACCCTTTAAGTCAAAATTTAACTTTCAAAATTACACGACTCTGATGAGGCCATCACTTGCTATATTAGTACCAAATTTCAACTTTCTATGTCAAATAGTTTCGGAGAATATCGGGTGTGACAGACAGACGGAAAGACGGACCGATAGACACCGGAGTGACCTTATAAGTACGTACGGAACACTAAAAATTTAAGGTTTTCATTATGTTATTACATCTACGTTTGACCATCACATGATATGCTTTAATGAAAAGATAAAGAGTAACACAAAATCGGCAAACTGATTTACTATAACTTCACTTATAGAGCCTGAGTTCTAAAATAAATATTGAATTTGACTTTCTCACATTAACGAATAACTTAACCCAAGCTTTATATTTTAATACTTGAGATTAACCACACGAACAAGTTGAGCAAAAAAGGGCTACTATTAAACCGTAAAATAATTACTAGTTGATTCTCAGAACCCCGAGAGAAAATATATAACACAACATATTCGAACTAACTCCATTCTATCACTTCTTGTAACTCGTTATAAATGTATAGAAATAATTACACTTTCTTAAAATTTGTTCACCAAAAACTGCACTCTGTCGGTGACATATTTAAAGTCTTTCCGAACAGAGCGGCCAGACCACAGCTGACACTTAATTGCAGAAGCGCACCTCCTCGAGCTTCCCGCTCGAAGCTCTGCAATTAAGTGTCAGCTGTGGGAATAGAGTGCAGTATAAGCATCTATTTTGTCATAATTTTCCGTTAGTACCTGGATAAGGTCTGAAATGGTGTTCTTTGTATTTGCTGAACCTAACCCAGCTGGGAGGGTTTGGCAAATACAGAGAACACTTTTGGGAAATTCCAAAGTGCAGACCTTTCGATTCTTTAGTTGTTTCACCAATGTCATATATATATATATATATATATATATATATATATATATATATATATATATATATATATATATAATCACTCATCTTTATCAAAAATAATTATTTACTCTCGCGACTACCCTATATATGAGTTTTCAGGATACAGTATACAAAAGGTCGTGATGAT
>CM032452.1:2639258-2839258 GCA_019049505.1 Pachyrhynchus sulphureomaculatus | reverse complement strand
TTCGTTCAAGCTACACCCTGGGAAGAATATTCCAGAATTTTTTCGAAATTTTTGATCAGTACTTTTCGAGATAAGGGGGGAAGACAGTGATTTTTCGCAATTTTTTAAAAATAATAGAAAGGAAAATATTATATAATATATGATTTTGTTTTCCAAGCTTTCATTTCACACCCCACTCGATGACCTAGTAATTTTTTTTTTTCACTTTCGATTTCATTCCTTAAAACTAACCCTTTTAAGTCAAAATTTAACTTTCAAAACTACACCGCTCTGATGAGGCCATCAATTCCTATATTAGTGCCAAATTTCAACTGTTAATGTCAAATAGTTTTGGAGAAAATCGGGTGTGACAGACAGACAGACGGACAGACACCGAAGTGATTTTGTAAGGGTTCCGTGCGGAACACCAAAAACAACTTTTATTTATCAAACTGTTCGAAATTTTAGCAAATAAGCCCAATTTTTAGCGATTTTCTATAAAAAATATCAATTTTGACAGCTAACATAAGTCACGTGACTACTTCCGAGTTGTGGTGGACGTTTTTTTATCTTTTTTGAAGCAAAAGCTAATACTTAGAGTGAATGATGCGAAATTTTTAGACGGGCACCGTATATATTTATAAATACCTTGTCACGTGCTCTTACTTCTAGTCACATTATGTAGATAAAAATAAAATTTATGGTTAAAATTGTTTTTAAACTTGTTTAAATAATTGTACACTTTATATTTAATATATAATTATAAATAATGTCTGTGTAAATACGTGTAGTTTTTCTATACATACTTTTATATGTGTGCATCATATTATGTTCTTTTTATGATGATTTTGAATAGAAACTACATATAACGTAGATAAGGCATGAATGACCACAGACAATTTTTTTTATTCCCTATATCATTTAATTGTAATATATTAGCCAGAAAAAGGCCTGAACATTTTTGTGCCACACTACCGAAAAGTTCAAAAAATTATATTTTACTCTTTTCGACTCTTCTATTACCAAAGCTTCGCATGTTTACATTAAAACGCGATCAAACATCTAATTTAGCTTAGAAATCGGTTGAATTTTTAAATTTACAGTGTTGTCAAACTTCCAAAATTTAAGAAATCTACTGGCTTTCTCCATGTCACTAAAAGTACAATCTAATGAAGAGTATAATTTTAGCTAATAGAAAAAATATAACATCATATTTATAATAAACATAATTAAGTATGTTCTAAATTTATGCTTTATTAAGTTATGTGTTACTACATATAACCTGCTATTAAAATTAATAAACATACGTGACAACACCGGTACGTATACCCAGCAGGCTCCATTACCAGTGATAGTATAATTATTCAGTTTTTTAACGGTACTGTATGAAAACGTAAGGCAATTTTTTGCCAATACGATTAAAAGAATTGTTGTTTTATAAATAAGTTCAAGTGTGTTTGGTTCACTGCGCGAAGGCAACAGGCGGGAAGGACAAGCCTTTTATATGTGGGAGTTTTATAAAAACAGTATTGTTTTAGGAGCGTAAATGAAGCCCTGAGCCTTAAACTAATGTAAACATGGGTGCGGATGTTTAAAGAGACTAATTCGACTCAAGAAAATTTCCTAATAAATAAGTTGGCCTGATTTGACATTAATGGATTTTTCTTTTAGGGATATTTAAAAAGTAAAGTTTAAAGAAGACATCTTGGCTCTTAGGAACAATTGAAAGGAAATAAGGCCCCAAGCATGACATTATTTTTAAAAATTCATTTTCTAGGGACTGTAGTTTGATATACGAGGGTGGATCAAATAAAAATGAGACTTTTTGTAATGAGCGCTTAGTACGTTGGGAGCGGGCCGCCGATTCTAGCAATATTGGTTGGGTTTGTTAGAAGTGGGGAGAACGATCAGTTGGCCTCACCAGGTGCATTCAGTAGTACAGTTCACGATGTCGGAGCGAGACGTGCACCCTTCGATTGCGCAACGTGTCATTATTAAATTTCTCACTCGTGAAGGCGTGAAACCGACCGTGTGTTCGCCTGGCATAAGGAGTACATGGGAGGCCGTGAAGAGGTCGACATGAGAGCCATGATCGTCGTCCACAGACGAGCTCATTCGCAGCATTTACAACATTATTGAGAGCGGCCGACGTTTGACGGTTTCCGAAATATCTTCTGAAATCGAAATAAGTTAAGGGAGTACTCAAGCCATCATAACAAAGAACCTAGGATTCCGTAGAGTGTCTGCGCGATGGATGCCTCGTCTTTTGACTGCAGAACAAACACTGGCACGTTTGGAGATCTGTGTACGACTCTCAGCCCGATTTGCGGAAGAAGGGAACGCATTTTTAAATTGCATCGTAACCTGCGATGAAACTTGGCTCCACCACAATACGCCCGAATCAAAATGAGCCAGTATGTAGTGGCAAAAGAAGGATGAAATCCAAGACTTGGCCGTCAACTAGTAAGGTGGTCACAACTGTTTTATTTGATTGGCGTTTGGCACATTGACTTTTTTTTTTGCACGAACGTCGCACCATTAATGCGGCGTACTACTGTAACCTTTTGGATGAGGTGAAACTTGCTTATCGCCGCAAAAGACGTGACCAATTGATAAGAAACATAATTCTTTTCCATGACAACGCTCGATCCCACATTGCAACTCTCACTCGCGAAAAATTGAAGAAAATGAGTTGGACAATTCTCGATCACACTCCCTACAGCCCTGATCTATCGCCCTGCGATTTTCATCTCTTTAAGCTGCGCTGAGAGGCCAACGATTTGGATGACGACAGTGCGGTGGAGGGCTTTGTGCGCAATTGGTTACTAACACAGCCCCCTTCTGTTTACGACGACGGTATCAAAAGCTTCCGATATGCTGAGCAAAGTGTATTTCCAAAGAAGGAAATTATGTTGAAAAATGATATGTACTTGGTTTATTTGTTATAGTAAATTAAAAAAGTTAAAAAAATAAATCTCCCTCGTATAAGTAAACTTTTTTATGTACCGATGTGTTTTTTTCTGTAATAAATATTGCATTTACCTTATATTATAACAACTCAGAGAATTGATATGTTGTTATATATATATATATATATATATATATATATATATATATATATATATATATATATATATATATATATATATATATATATATATATATTGATTATCTAAGCAACACAGGCGGTGGTTTTTTGTTGTAGCAATTGGTTATTAAATTTTATTATACGGCAAACAAATTAAATACGTCAGAAAAAATTATAATACATCCAATAAAATATTTAAAGATGTACATTTAAATATGGCAATTAAATATACATTTTTTGTTAATGTAGTGTAATAGGTACATAAATCTTAAAATATGCATGCACAGATTAAATAAAATTAATAATAATTAAACATAAATTAATAACGAATATACAAAGAAACTAAGTTACGTCAGTAGAATTCACATCCTTCTATCTACGAGGATAGATTGAGAAGTTCGCGCCTCACCAAAAAATAATTATAATATTTTTATTATAGTACCCTCAGTACCATAAGTTCATACTTTCTTTAGTTGTCACAGTTTAAAATTTTGTTGCTGTAGAATTTGTGTTTTTTAGGTTAGAACGAGCTTAGTGAGACCCAGTACAGCGTTTTTGGAAAATGGAAAAAATTGAACAACGTGCAGTCATCAAGTACCTGTTTGAAAACAGATTAACACCAAAGGAGATCCACGATGATATGAAAACAACACTAGGGGAATCTGCTCTGTCATATACCACTGTGAAAAAATGGGTTGCAGAGTTTAAACGTGGGCGAGAGAGCATCGAAGATGACCCTCGCTCCGGCTGGCCCACGACGTCTACGACTGAAGAAAACATCGGTAAAGTGTGTGCGCTCATATTGAAAGGCCGTAGATTAACTATCAGGGAGATTGCAGATACTATAGGCATCTTGTATGAACGAACACAAAACATCCCAGGACTCTTTCCCACCGAGTACAACTTACAGCGATTCAAGAACAACGTGAATCCCTTTTTCCACACACATGTCGGTTCTGTAGCGCTTTAGGGACTTCCCTGCAGCACGTATGCTAGACTCATAAAAAAAAACCGCGATTTTGTTAAAAAGTCATGTACAGAGAGAAAAGTTCGGCAATTTGTTTTTCCTTTTTTATGGATATAGCTGAAGGGAAAATTTTATAGGAAACTGGATCAGTTTAAATTGAAATGGTAAGCCGGCTGGTTAGCTTTACAGCCTGTCAGAACTCTGCATTTAGTCCAATAATTTTTAAGAGCCTTTATTTGTATTCTAATGCAGTTTCACGGGTAGATTTAAATTACGCAGCAATATTATAGGAGCCCCCAATTTTAGAATCAGTTTATGGGCGGCGCGGTTCAAAAGCATTCGTGATCATAGGTCGGCTAATTTAGACAAAATATCCGCAAATTATACACCTAAACTTTCCTCGTGAAACACTCTAATCATTAGTGAAAACCAGAATAAAATCCGTTGAGTAGTTGCTGAGAAAATCGTGTACAGACAGACGCGGTGGGGAACTTTGTTTTCTAATATGTATTGATTGATACGAAACGTAATAAATTTAGTGGATCCCAGGTATTTACCTTATTGACAATAAATAATAAAAATTTGGCAACCTTGGACAGTATATGTCTGAACGAACTTCATCGTTAAAATTCTTTTGTTTTAAACAAGTGTTCTACAAGACGGGTTATAGGGAAGGTGAAAAATCAGCCTTATGACTTACTTTTCACTGATAAAAACTTTATTTACCACATATCTTGTTGAGTGACTCCAGGAAATAATATACGATTATATGAAGAGAAGTACTAAATATTTAAAATCACGTTTACACTTAGGTAATACTTAAGACAATTTAAACACAAAATGCGTTCCACAATTCTATACAAATAATTCTTGTTTTTCATAGAAATACAGTGTGTCAAGTAAGAACGTGACCGCTTGTACTCTTGAAAAAAATATATTTCGAGAACATTTTTTGCCATTAATGTATTCTTTGGTGTGCCAACAACGGCGCAATTACCTTTTGAGTAGGGATTTTACCCTTTTTCATATCCTGAGGATACCGGCGGGAATGTCGTAATACCCGTCAACGTTGTCCAAGTGCAGAAATATACATTTTGTATTTCACGGCACCTTTTTGACAACGCGGTAGTGCTGCCACGGACGTTATTGCATTTCTGCGAACAACTACTACCTATGTACGTGGCCAGGCCAAATATACTTAAATAAATTAATAAATAAGTGTACCGATCTGCGGGATTAAACCCTCGACCTTCTGCACCGTAAGCAAGGTATAGTATTTTTCACGATCTAAGAAAGTGACTTAGCTACCTCTACCCACTCAAAATTCAACAAGATTCGAAAGTGATTAATTTGTGGCTATTTAATGACAAGGCATCGTGCAAGGTCGCACTATACCTAATTGTATAATTGTTAGGTTTAAAAATTTTTATTGTGATAAGAATTTTAATGTTTTATGTACTGAATAATACACAATATAGTAATTACACAAATATATTAAAACAGTGTACAGTGTTCTCACGTACGCTATCGCTACTATCTTGCAAATCAATAATAAGTTTTTTTACAGGTCCTAAACTATTTATATTTATGTACTACATCTATATGAGTTTTCAATTTTTTTGACGTGTTGAATACAGTTTCTCCAGTTTTTCAGCGGTTATATTTTTCACTTCTGTCTTTATCAACTCAATTACACTACTGTTTAAAGCGGGTGTATTATTGTGAGCACGTATATTAGACTTTATTTTATGCCATATCAACTCTATCGCATTAAAGATACAATAATATGGTGGAAGCCGAATTATTTCGTGTCCTGCTTCCTTTGCAATTTTGTCACAAACATATTCCTTTGAAAAACTGTAATTTTTTAAAACTTCTAACAATTGTTAAAACTGTATAACTTTCATGGAAATATGTGTCACGTTCACACAAAAAGCCTTGTATTTCCCTTTTTCTACTGGTGAAACTTGGTACCTTATTCATTTCGCGACTATGATAGGATGCATTATCCATCACAATACAGCTATTCGGTGGTATAGTCGGCATTAATTTGTTTTGAAGCTAATCTTCGAAAACTTCAGCGGTTGTATCACAATGATAATCCAAGCTGGAATCTGAAATATTCTTGGTTGCTAGAAATAGACATTCTGGTATCCAGCCTTCTTCTGACCCCGCATGTAAAATAGTCGTTCTTTTACCCTTATTTGATGGAGCTTTGGTGTGGCATTTTTTGGATTCATCAATTCATCCTTTACTGGGTCTGTCGTGGGTGTCATACCAAGTCTCATCTAGGTAGATTATCGTTTGATTTTCCGATCTAGCTGTATTTATTCTTTCAAGATAGTCCATTTTGAGTTGTTGTAAGCGCCGTGATTCCATTATAACTTGCCTTTAGTCTATTTTTTTTTTTAACAAAAAACCCCAAACGACGTAGAATACGCCATAAAGTTGTAGTGGAACGTTTTATGTCACAACTATCTTCGGACAGCCTCCGTGAAAGTGACAATAACGTAGGAACTTTTCCTTCTGCATACATTTCATAAATTTTGGGCGGATTAAGTCTTTTCTTGATAGAAATCAATACATTTCGACACACCTTTGTCTTCGTGTTTTTTTTTGGGCGCTATCAAATTATTTACAATTTTCCAAACTGTACTTTCAGGGATGCTTGTTAAAGCTGATCTCTCCATCAATGAAAAGTACTTTTCGTGGCCTCGCTCCACTAACTTTTAAATAAACACTTTTAACTATCACTCACCTCAACGGGCAAACATTTGCGGCTTCTGATGGAATGGGCTTGGCTTCGGACATTTAAGACACTATTGAACTTTATAATACACACTATTTCAGTATAATTCTGCAGATAAAATGAAGAATATTCTTTATATTTATAAACACGAAGTAGCCAATAAAATGTTAGATTGAAAGGGAGGTATATATATACATATATATATATATATATATATATATATATATATATATATATATATATATATATATATATATATATATATTAATTACGACCCTGTTACGGCCAGGTACGTGCAAAGGTCCTAATGGTCGTTTAATGTTTTTATTGCATCAATTTACCAAATCACTTTCTTAGATCTTGAAAAAATACTATACAACTCTACGGAGCCACGGGCGACCACAAAGGAAGGGACACCTTAGGAAATTGTTCAATCGCCTCCTGCATCAATAAACGCCTGGCATCTTCGAGGTATGCTGTCGACGAGATTTTCTGCAAATTTTTCGAATCTCAAGAGACAACTGAGTCAAAAATCTCTTTCCTCTGAGCGTTCTCTTTACAAGGGACCAAACGTTTTTCAATAGGGTTAGCGTCCGACGATTGTGAAAGCGACTCTAGTATCTAATCGTGGGCCCAAGCAAGCCGCTTTGCGACATGGTTTTCGCCCAGCAAACTATTCCAGAACGTGACATCATGAGCACGAAGATGTTGTCGAATGGTCTTGTGGGACACATTCAAACCCGATTTTTTTAATTTTGCCGCTCCTTGACGCAGCGTTAATTTCAGATCCCGTGAAAACAAAGACATGATTCGATCTTCGAGCTACATTTTGGCGAGTTGTCGATATTTCTCGTCTCGTTAAAATGATTTACCCACTTCTTCACAAACAACACCGACTTTTTAATATATTTATCGGCAGCGGAATGTGTCGTGTTAGGCCTCTTTGGATGGAAACAAAGGAAGACTGCCTCGAACCGTCGCGCAAATGAGGGACTCATTTTGGATTTTACGTGATTTCGAGGATAGTTTGGAATCGACTGACATTCTTCTTTTTTCCCTCTCAATATCCACATATAAACTTCTTCCATCTGTTTCTATTCTTTGCCATTTTTACTGCTTCTTTCCAGGATTTTCTCTTCTCCTTAAGTATACCTCCAATACTCCTATTCCAGATCTGTCTAGGTCTTCCTCGCTTCTGTTTTCTCTGTATTCTGGCTTCATACACTTGTTTCACCTCTCTATCATCCTTCATTCTCTGTAGATGTCCTCACCATCCCAGCTGTCTCTGTTGTGTATATTCCGTAATTGCTTGTATTCTCAGCCTTCCCCTTATTTCTGTATTCCTTATTCTGCCCTTCCGTGTAACTCCTTGTACTCCTCTCAGGTATTTCATTTCGACGGCTTGTATCTTGTTTTTCTGCCTGTCTGTTACGGTCCATGATTTACATCCATATGTTAGGATTGTCCTATAAATTGCTTTGAACACTTTTATTTTTATTTGTTTCGTCACTTTTATTACTTATTGCACGGTAAAGTTTGTTTGTTTTTTCGATTCTTTCATTAATTTCTTTGTCTGGTTTTCCAGTTTCATCCATTATCACTCCCAAATACTTATACTGTTCCACTTGTTGTATTTTATTCCCTTCTATGTAAATGTTCGTTTGTGGGTTTTCCATTGTCATTATATTAATTGTTTTGTCTATATTAATTTTCATACCTTCTTCTTTAAACGCTTATTCCAAATAACGAGGTTTTCTTGTATTTTTTTCTCATATACCGCCACTAGCACAATATTATCAGCAAAAGCCGCTTCAATATTTCTTGATTATTTCATTCATGTATACAGTGAACAATGTTGGGCTCAAGCTTCCTCTCTGCCTCAAACCTTCTTGTGTTGTAAATCCCGCCGACATCATGTTGTTTTTTATTGCATACTGCACATTGTTGCTGTATATTCCCTTTATGATTCTTATTGTCTTTTTGTTTTCTAGGCTTCACCACACTTTATTTCTCGGCACACTGTCAAATGCTTTTTCTAAGTCTATGAAAGCAAGGTGTAGAATTTTATTTTGTTTTGATCTTTTTTCGATAATCTGTTTCACCGTAAATATGTGGTCTTGTGTACTTCTTGCTGGTCTAAATCCACTTTGCGATTCCGATAGTTGTGGTTCTATTACTTTCTTTATCCTCTTATTAATGATGCCCTCATAAATTTTGGCAATTGTGTTCAGTATAGTAATCAACTGATACTTTTACTAAAATGCGTCGTAGACAAAGATTCCCTCTACCGTTTTTTTGCTGAATCGTTAGAATTGCATCTACCCAAAATGAATTATCGCGGACACGTTCTTACTTGACAGACTGTAGTCATGACAAGACATGTTACAGTCTAAAATAGTTCAAAAGTATTTTACAGTTTTTGAAACATTTAACGATTCAAAACTAATATTAAAATTCGCATTAAATGAATTTTTATGTTCATTTAAAAAATCAACGAGTAGGTACAGTGTTTTTGTTAATAATGACGCGCCTATTTTTAAAGCATCTTTGTTTAAAACGTGTTTGTGAATATGTCATCAGTATACTACTTACAAAATTTACGTACTTAGTGATTCAAAATTTATCTTACTTTTCCTGGATGTGAACTTTATATAAGACATATGTACTATGTATGTTAGCACTTTTTTTTAAAAAAAATTTAACACTTCTCGAATTTTCAGCTCTCGCAGAAAAGAAAATGTTTCAGTAAAAATTCTATGTTAGCGAACACGGAACAACATACATTAACAAAAATTGTTATGTTTAATTTTATTTATTCAACTAACAAGAAATTTAAATAATTTCACTATTACAGAACATCAGAGCTCGAAAATCACAGTTTTTCACAGTGTTAATAAAATATGCATTATAATTAAAAGTTAATTGTTTTTTCAATTATAAGAGATTATCCGTAAGATAAGATAATAAGTGTAATATTAAGAAAACTATCTACGTAATATTAATTGTTGTCTCCTCTTTTCGTCATACTAATACGCAATTATTTAATTGAAAATAAAATTTTTTGGATTGTAACACTTATCCAAAGCACCAGCATGGAAGATTCGAGTTGATATCCTTGATCATATTTTTTTTTTTTTATGGGTCTAGCACACGTGCTGCAGGAAGTCCCTAAAGCGCTCCAGGAGCGGCACGAGTGCGGAAAAAGCGATTCACGTTGTTCTTGAATCGCTGTAAATTGTACTCGGTGGGAAAACACAGCGCTGGGCAAATTATTCCAAAGGGATGACGTTCTCCATATAAAAGATTGCTTGAAAAGCGTTGTACGCGGAGTAACAAGCTGAACCTCATACGGATGCGAAGCACCAGCGCGACGTGTATTTCTAACATGCACCGCTTTGGGAGGAATTAAGCGGGCTACATCCTTCGAACACTTTCCATGAAAATACTTGTAGAACAGACTCAAGTCGCCAACCGTTCTTCGATGTTCCAGCGAATCAAGGCCGCCGGTCAATTCCGGGTCCCCAATCAGACGGACCGCTCTTCTCTGAACAGAATCCACCAAATGCAGTGTATGTTTGGGAGCGGAGCCCCAAACGTGGGAGCAGTATTCCATAGTTGGTCGAATTTGGGCTTTGTAAAGAATTAACAGTTGCTATGGGGTGTAAAGCTTTCTGGTTCTAAATAATATTCCCAACTTTTGAAAAGCTCTCCTTGCTATGCCTGCAACATGTTCATGCCAAGACATATTTGCTCCCAAACTAACGCCCAACAAATTGAGCGACGATGCTAGGGGAATGGAGTGCCCCGACATAACTATGTCGGGTTCAGCAACGTTAACTTTTTTAGAAAAAAACTGCCGCTTGGGTTTTTGTAGCGTCAAATTCCACTTGGTTACTGTCACCCCCAGATAGAATTTCTTCCAGGTCTTTGTTAAGTTGAACGACCTCCTGCTGTCTGCGGATATTCCCCTGAGCAGCCGATGTCCGAGCGTTCAAGGTGAATGAAGAGACAAGCGTACTGTCATCTGCAAAGCTATAGATTGGATTCCCAGTCTTTTCCAGCAGATCGTTAATGTAAATGAGAAAGAGAGTAGGAGACAGTATGGAGCCCTGGGGCACACCGGCGTTGATAGTGAGGGTGTTAGAAAGAAATCCGTCGACCGCCACTCGTAAACAACGCTCTCTGAGGAAACATGAGAGCCACAAACAGAACCTTTCAGATATACCATAAGAGCGTAACTTAGCCAACAGTCCATCGTGCCAAACACGGTCGAATGCCTTGGATATGTCAAGAGCAACCGCTCGAGATTCTCCAAAGTGTTCAATTGCGTTGTTCCAAACATGTGTTACATAAGTCAGAAGATCTTCTGTTGATCTATGTTTACGAAAACCATATTGGTGATCGCTAATAATATTGAATCGTTCAAGATATTTTAGAAGATGCTCATTGATAACCTTTTCCATGACCTTCGATATTATTGAAAGCAGTGCAACTGGTCGGTAGTTATTTGGCAAGGTCTTCTTACCTTTTTTAGGTATCGGCTGAGATCGGCTTAGATAAAAAACTTCCTTGTTTCCTTTAAAACGCCAACATCTCTAAGTGTGAAACAGATTTGGAAATCTACTGTTGACATTTGCTTACGAAAGTCGTATTGGTACTTGCTAGTGCTATTAAATCCATCTAAACACTCTAAAAGATGTTGTTAAGCATTGCATTTTTTCACCTCTAGGGAATATTCCTTATCTGCAGGATAAATTGAAGAGTCTACAAAAAAATTGGCAAAATGATTTACCCGGAACTTTCCTTCCAAACATTCAGCTCTAAAATAAATAGTAAATTTTACTATCTCACACTAAAGAATAATTTTTAATACAATCCACTTTATGGTGAAATGCTAATAAAAAAATATAATTAAAATTTACTTCGCTTAAATAAGTATTTAATGATTGAAAAACTACAATTCTCTCTTTTAAAATCACATCGAACAAGATGTATGCTCTGCCAACGAAATAGGTGTAAATGTTAAAGAATATAATTCAAATGAGGACGATACAGATAAAAAATTGACGGGTATGCCGAAATAACCTCTTGATGTGTAAATAATAATAAATCTTTCTTGTGATCTGTGGCTAGATTATTATTTCTGCGATATTTATTATTATTTATTATGAAGTTGGAAGTTGAAAAAATATATTCTGAAATCCTAAGACCTGAAAAAAAAATTCAGAAGGTAACTTTTTCTCAGATACAAACATTTCTGTTAGCAGGGAAAGGCAATATAATAATAAATTCGCATTTTTTTGGGTTACTCTGGTATCTTCTGTTTACGTCTGGAGTTCAAGGAGAATCCTTTTATAACGTACTGCGAAATTCATTATTCGTAATTTTCCAATAAGTAAATGACTCGTTTGACGTTACAATTGAAAGTAATTATGAAAAGATGTCAAGAGGAAGTTTCTGTTATGCTGTTAGAGCTTGTAAAAATATATCTGGTATCTCCAAAGGAGTTAGTTTTTTAGATTTCCCAAAGAACCTAAAAGTTACTTTATTCATAATTCTTAATTTCTAACATGCAATATATTATATAAAGGTTTGTGTTTTCATATTAGACATATATTTTATTTGTAAAACAGATTTGTTATTGTTAAAGATTGGTTTTATGTTATTCACTTGTACCTTTTTTCTGAATTCAGGGCAGAATGTTTGTTAGAGTTAAGTTATATTATATGCTAAAATTCGCTAACCGAACTTTCAAAACTCAATCTGGGCATGCAAAAGTTGTAATTCTCCAGCACGAATGAGTTTGAATATCATATATAAACCAGTGAATGGATTTCGATTGTATATATAAGTAGTATTTCGTCACGAAAAGTTATTAGTTGTATGAAAATTATTATATTAGATTTAGCTCATGATAAAATGGAACGAAAAGTGTGTTCACTTCATTTTTAAATTCAGAAGAAAGACGATCTCATCTTAAAATGATAATTATAATCATCTACAATCTCTCCATATTACTAGGATTCACTGAAATATAAGGAGCATGATTAAAAGTTAATTGTTTTTCAATTATACATTATACGTGCGAGGCTGAAGGTATGAAGATATATTCTCAAAATGAACATTTTTTTCCTCCGAACAATATCACTAATAGTTGAAAAATATAAATTCAACAATGAGATATTTAAATGAATAATGTGTAAAAGTCGTTTAAAACCAAATATATTTTTTCCTTATACTGTTTGCCTTTTTTCCCCCTCTTTTTTGTATATCTGTTTTAATAAGAACTTGATAAAAAAATGTTTCTAAAAAATTTTTTTCTTAACATTTATGACTGCTCACTGAAAATAGTAAGCTTTAACAGTTTTGGTTAGAAGAGAAATGGTAGTTCTTGGGATTAAACAGTGTGAGTAAATAAGTAAAACTATAAACTATATATATATATATATATATATATATATATATATATATATATATATATATATATATATAGTATATATATAGTATATATATTGTCTATATATATATATATATATATATATATATATATATATATATATATATCACAGTGAAATTTCCCTTCGCGGACACCGCTCTTACACAGACAGCTTCCTTAAACGGACAGTTTCTCTTGGTCCGGACCGACTTTCATATATTTGACATTGTGGTAACTCCCTCTTGGACAGACATTCTCTTGAACGGACGCGGACACGAAAAAATGTTCTCTTAACCGGACAAAAAATAATAAAAAATAAACGCCTTGTCTCATTTTTCTATGGCGAGTATCGCTGTTGCGTTTCCCAACCGCGCCGCACGCCAACGTCGCTGCCTGCCTTCACTGAGGGACTTCCCCGAGTAAACCGGGGATTTACCGATCTCAATTTTTCGGTACACACGGGGATTTAATATTAGTCTGACGCCTATGCGAAAAAGAGACACAGTGGGCGACACATTCATTGTAGAAATGGCTCCAAATAGAAAAATTCTCACCCTTAAACAAAAAATTGAGATTATTGAAATTTACTATAAGGAAAAGTTAAGTGTAAGAGACTTATCCAAACGTTTTAATATCGGAAAAACACAAACTGCTGATATAATTAAACATAAAGAAATCCTTTTAAACAGCAATTTGAATGAAAAAAGGAGGATTTTTACTGGTGATGGTAACATTTATAACTGGTTTATAGCAGCTCGCCATAAGGGGATTCCTTTGACAGGTATGCACATGAATTATTTTTTTTAGATAAGGTTTTCTGGAATTGGTGCATTGATTTTCTTTTCATATCAATTCAAAGAATAGATAAAAGGAGTGGGAGTATCAGTAGGCTTGTCGTGACAAAAATGCAAAAATTTTTTTGTTAATGTTTTTTTCAGGTCCGCTAATACGATACAAATCAAAATAAATAGCCAAGTCTCCGGAACATTCTGCATTCAGTGCTTCTTCTGGTTGACTTAATAAATTTAAAATTCGCCACAACATAAGTTTTAAAGCGATTTCAGGAGAAGGAGCTTCGGTTATTGCTGAAGATGTTTCATCATTATGGGAAAAATGCCTTTCTTTAATTAAGGGATATTCACCGAGAGATATCTATAATGCTGATGAGACAGACCTGTATTTGAGGGCTCTACCCAACAAAACGCTAACGTTAAAAAAAGAAAAATGTGTTGCTGGTAAATATTCCAAAGAGAGGTTTACAATTTTGCATTGTGCAAATATGGCAGGAGAAAAAGAAAAACTCTTAGCCATTGGTAAGGCATTTAAAAATATTAACATAAATAACCTGCCTGTAACTTGGAAATATAATAAGAAAGCTTGGATGACAGGAGAAATTATGACAGAGTGATTGCAAGATCTTGCAAGATCTTGATTGGAAAATGACAAAAGAAAAAAAAGAAACAGTTTGTTATTTTTGGACAATGCAATATCTCATCCAAAAGACATCCGCTTAAAAAATATAAAAATTTTGTTTCTGCCCCCTAACTATACATCAGCTTATCAATCACTAGACCAGGGAATTATAAAAAATTTTAAAATTTATTACCGAAATCTAATACTAAAACCTGATAGTAACCATTGAAACTGCTGGTACAGGTTTTCAGTTAATTAAAAAAAATTACGTCATTGGATGCAGTTTACTTTGCAAAAACCGCTTGGGAACAAGTAACACTTAAAAATTGCTTTCGTAAAGCCGGATTTAAGCATGAAAATATGCAAAGTGAAGACCAGTTAAATGAGGCTGTTACATCTGATCCAAAAAAAATGACTTACCACTTACTTGCAGATATTCTCAAAAATAAGAATTTGTTGAGGTTGACTGATAATGAAAACCTCAATTATTTATTGAACATAGATGAAAATTTGTATGTTGAAAATCCAGATTCAAAACTAGAAATTGAAAATCCAGTTGAAATACAAGGACTTTCCGAAGATTCTGATGTCGATGAGGTTCCAATACCAACAGATGCCAAATTATGGTGAAGATCAGGGAGATGCGGAGTCTTTAGAGCTTCTTTCCAAATTAGAAGTACGATTTGTGGACGCCATTTTAAAGAAAAAGAGGAGACAAACAACAATATATGAATTTTTGCGTGATTAAAGTGACCTTTCATTTCATATGTATCACTCTATCCTATTATATTTCATATATATCTAAAGGTAACAAATCTTTGTTTTTTCATTGAGTTTTAAGTTTCTTGTTTATTTTAAAAATATGTGCATATGTATACGTTTTAAATGTCACAAATTCTGTAATTACAGTTTTCATTAAATTTGTATTTTCTTTTAAGCGGACACCTCTCTTGAACGGACACTTTTGGTCGGTCCCGTTATTCATTTACTTTGTTTATGGTGAGAAGTCACAGCTCTCCAATCACACGCAATTATACTATAGCAAAGTTATAAAACCAATACAACTTCATACTCATATTGATCACTTATATTTAAATCCTATTTTACTGAGACAACCGGTACATACGACAGAGACAGCCAGTACAACTCGTTCTTAGGGTTAATAGGTAAGCGTATGGCATTAACAATTAATGAAACTGGGCCACCTAACCACAAATTATTTTTAAAAGACATGTGCTGGAGAAAAGTGAGTTTTCCACAAAGATTGTTCAGGTTAGTTCCCTTTATAACTGTTTAGTTTTGATGTAAACAGTAGATATTAAGTACTCAGGAGTGATGCCTGCTAACTTTAAATATTGATACTCAAGCTTGTAAGTCACAATTTTCTTATTTTATAACAGGAAATTGTCTGACATTGCCTTTAAATAATTTTTCAAATATATTTGGAAAAGAAACAAACTGATTCGAAAGTTTAGATAATAAACAGAGTTGCAATAGATCCTCATTACAGACTGTAACCCCACTAGCTCTACAAATTATTCTGTAACTAGTCAGTCGCTAACTTATGTTATATATATATATATATATATATATATATATATATATATATATATATATATATATATTAGAGTGACCGGATCTCATAGAAGGGGAAAAAAAATGTCGGAATCTTGTTCGTCTGGACCCCATAAAACGATTCCCCTTTCTAGATATTGAGATAGCCGAAATTTGAGCTCGATTAAACGACGTTAACCCGTGCCGCTCGTCGCTCAAAGTTTGAAAAAATCCAAATTTTTGGCCAAAAAGCTGACATATGGAGCCATAACTCCAGAACGGTAAATAATAGAAACACGCTTAATATCTCAAAAGAAAGCTAATGTTGTTGTTCAAAATTTATATTCTATACATAATTGCTGTTATTTTAAGTCAAACCGAGTTACAACAGCCTTTATCCCCAAAAACGTGACCTGGTACCACTAGGAGCATACTTCGTATATTTTGTTTTTTTAAGTGATAAGTTTTGCTTTTTTTTGGTATATTTTTGAGTTTAAAAGTAGAAATATAATAAAAAAACAAGTAATACTGATAAGTCTAATGACATTTTTTATTTTAAAATATAAAAATTAGGTATATAATACATACAAAACAGACACAGAAAAGATACAGACGTAGTACCTACATGAGTTGATAATTTTACATAGTTATCTAATCTATTCTAGAGCTTTTGTTAAAGTAGTTTTTGAAACGTCAGGATATAATGCTCGGCATTTACTTACAACTTGCAGGACATATTGCTTTTGGTTTTCATCTTTTGTCAGAAGGTCGTTAAAGTCGGTTATTAATTTAACACCACGCTCCTTCTTGGAAGTCATTATTTTGAGGCCAGGTGTTTGGATGTTGTCTTAGGAAATCTGTTTTTATATTAAATTGGTCAAAGAATGTAAACGTTTCTTTGGTAAGTAAATTTACCAATCCTCCATCAACTACCTCTTTTAAGTTTTCTTTCCTAACTTTTGGATTTACAACTCTAGCGTGCTGTGATGGTTCATCTGTGCTACTGAGCAATTTATTAGCCATTAACAACTTTTCATCGTCTGTAATGGTGGGATTAAAAAACGATAATCCCACCAACTTTGCATTCAAATACCACAAATGGTTCGAAAATTTGGTCAGGGCTATTTCTGCAATGTCGTTGTCACATTCTTTATAGTCTAACAGACTATGCAAAATACCTAAATCTTGCTTTGGTGCAAGATGAGCTTTTGGAGCATTGAACCAAGCTTTACAATAAATTTTAACTAGGAAAACAGAAATGGCACCCACAGAACTTTCTTCTTTTTTAGATATCTTAAATTGACGACGAAAAATGAACATTTTTAAGCAGTAAATAGCCTTTGCCATCCACCTAGCGTGATGAATGGCTCCTGGAGTTCTAAAACCCACAACATTGCCGTCTAGTGATCCAACAAATACGAGAACCAACTGCAATAGCTCCTTGTAGTCATCTCTGGGGTGGCTCTCAGTTAATTTGGTCTCGAATTCAGCAGTAACATTTGCAATTACTTCTGGAGTTAGCTGCTTTTGTATTAGATTGTCACTGATACCTGTGTCGTATTTTCCTTTGTCTATCTTGGGCCACGCAGTGAGGAATCTCTTGAAAGTGTCTGGATGAGGTCCAGTGGTTGATCCCATTTTTGTGTCGAATACGCCTCTTAACAGAATTTCCAAGATATGGTGACGGCAAGCTAGGTATAACAATTTTCTTCCTAACATTTGCTCCAATATGACGCATGCTCCTTTGAGTCTTCCCGTGTTGGATGCTGTAGTGTCGAAGCCCATCGCCTTGACGGTGTTGAGAAGAAGAAGACGACCCCATTCATGTAGGCATTCATATACGGCTACGGCTTGCTCCTCTCCAGAGCTGTTTGCTGTTACAGGAACTCCCAGCTGCTGTTACAGGAACTCCCAGCAGCTGTTCCTTTTCGCCATATGAAATAGCTATAGCTATTCGCTCACATTGTTCATTTTTTAAAACACCCGGTAAAAGTTTACCGTCCCAATGGACAACCACGGGCTCTTTTTCAGGAATGTTTACTTTATCAAAAATTTTTTTATTATATGGTTCTCTGAACATTTGCCTTCTATCATGTAATAAAGTTTTCGAGACTTTGTACTCAAGAGGGTCAAGGTTTAGTGCTTCTAGAGTAGCTATTAAAATTCTCGTGGCATTTCTGTCGGATACCTTACATCGATCTAATAAAATGGACAATTTCATGTTTAAAATCTCTTTAACGCCCCTAGCAAATGAAACTTTCATCCTCTTGCTCTCAGATGGTCCTGGATCTTCTGCAGCTTCTTCAGGGATGTCCATTTCCTCCAAGCTCTCAAGTTCCTGGTAGATGCTGTCCTCTTCAGTGTCTTAAAATATCTTCACTAGATAATTGTTCGATCTAACCAGCTCAAAAGCACTTTAGAAACTAAACTGAATAAATAAAAGGTCGGTTATACGCTGAAGTAAAATCACCATCCCTAAAATAGAAATTAGATTCACCCTCCTTTTTACCTGTCAAACGGGTCTTTCTTTGGTAAACTAGTCAGGTAATCCCCATATAATAAAAAATTAAATTTGAACAAAAGGCTCTTTATGTTTGAAACTTGAGTTCCAAAATACTTTTTAACAAAAAAATGTTAATTCCGAGACACATTATGTAAAAACCCGTAAAATTCTTAGAATACTCCCAAACTGGCTCCTACTGGTACCAGGTCACGTTTTTGGGGCTAAAGGCTGTTGTAACTCGGTTTGACTTAAAATAACAACAATTATGTATAGAATATAAATTTTGAAGAACAACGTTAGCTTTCTTTTGAGATATTAAGCGTGTTTCTATTATTTACCATTCTGGAGTTATGGCTCCATATGTCAGCTTTTTGGTCAAAAATTTGGATTTTTTCAAACTTTGAGCGACGAGCGGCACGGGTTAACGTCGTTTAATCAAGCTCAAATTTCGGCTATCTCAATATCTGGAAAGGGGAATCGTTTTGTGGGGTCCAGACGAACAAAATTCCGACATCGATTTTTTGCGGTCACCCTAATATATATATATATATATATATATATATATATATATATATATATATATATATTGCGTACTTTACTGACGTATTAAATAAATATTGAATTGTCTACACCAGTATCAATATTTATTGAGTAAAAATAGCATTTATGTTTTAAAAAAGTTATTTTTGTTAACTAAACAATAAAATACAACATGAGTGATTGTTTATTTTTACAATAAAATACCTGAAATCCGGATTTCAATTATTGAATTGAATTGAAATTGTTTCCTAATAATTCTTATCAGGCAAATTAACTTTTGCTGGACTGATAAGATGTAGGGGGACTGCAAGTACCATCTTACAGCAGGTATCACTGGATATTTTGATTAATTGATAGATAGAATTGTTAAAATAAGTTTCAAACAAAAAGGCACCTTTGATTTTTTTAACTTTTACTAAAATGAACCAAGACCTAAAAAAGCACTCTGTGTTAAATGATTTTAATAATGAAACTTAACCTAACTAAAAAAAATCTGATATGTGAAACAGGTTCAAACAATAAATAAAATAGCAACTAAACTCTATTTCTATAAGAAAATACGAATTTCAAAGAAAAATTAATAAATAAATGGTATTCGACAGGTTGCAAATTCTGCGTATTATAAAAAAAATAACTGGCCAAGGGCAAGTTGGACTTGCGCAATGATTGTTCAGTACATGATCAATAACTTCACAAAGACACCCCAAATGAGTTTTCAACAAAGTTTTTTTCCGATCTTTACTGAAAACTGATGACCTCGAAATTTTTGTTTTTTTTTTATATACCAGATAAATTATTAAAGGTAATGCACTCGTGATAATTTTCCTTCAATCTACACCCTGTGGAGAATATTTCAGAATTTTTTCAAAATTTTTGGATCAGTACTTTTCGAGATAATGCCACCCCCATATTTTTCGCAAATTTTTTAAAAATTATACAAAGAAAAGTGAGCATAAGTATTACATTATATATATTTTTGAACTCGTGTCTTTACAAGCTTTCATTTCACACCACGCTCGATGATTTGGTAATCTTTTTTTTTCACTTTCGATTTCACCTCCCAAAAATTAACCCCTGAATTCAAAATTTAACTATCAAAACCACATGGTTCTGATGATGCCATCAATTCCTATATTAGTGCCAAATTTTGAGTATATATGTCAAATAGTTTCGGAGAAAATTGAGTGTGACAGACAGACAGACGGACGGACACAGTGTTCCGTACGGAACATAAATAAACTCTACAAGATTGATTAAAGATAAATCAAAGATACCAAATCCAACTATATAGTACACAACACTTTGTGTAAGCTGTGACGTAGCCAAGACAGGCCAGGAACTTAATTACTTTGACAGCAATAGATTCTTGAAATTACTGGTAATTGGTAGATACTTAATTACATTTAGAAGTAATTGCTAATTGTAACTGGATGAGTAATTCATGGCAGGTTTGATACACCGTAGAGTAATAAGAAATAAACATTGACAATTTTATTTGAACTTTTCTCTAAAAGAATTTTATTTATCACCTTAGTAGGTGGTAAGAAATTATGAGTTGGTAATAAAACTGACGAAGCGATAAGGCGCAGAAAATACTGGAATTCATTTTGCTGCATTACTAACGCGTCATATTATGCGATGGCGATATGTATTTCTAATGAGTTTTTTCGTTAATTTTTTTTTTAGTTTTACTTTACTTCTCTATGGTTACCTCCTAACAGTGTGAAATTTCTTTTTGCACAAGATCAATACATAGTTAATATTTTTTGTTATCTGAAGTCCACATAAACTTTTATATTATTTTAACTCAATGGGAATGTATCGTCCTGGACAAGAGGGTATCTCGAATGAGTTTTTGAAATATAGGGAGAAAGTTTAGTGCAGCAATTGACAAATTTAATTCAGAAGATCTTAAATAGCCATAGAATCTCAAATCAATGGCGAATTAGTACGACCATTCTTATGTTTCAAAAGAGAGATAAGAAAATACCTTCGAATTATAGAGGAAAAAATCTGTTAAGCACAACACTAAAACTCGTAACAAAGATCATAATGAACAAAATTAGTAGTCTTACCTACTTAGAAGATGAGCAACAAGGGTTCAGGTCAGGGAGGTCTGTAGAGACACCGTTTTTGTAATCAGACAAATATCAGAGAAGTCTATTTAATACAACAAGCCCGCCTATATATGTTTTATTGACCTGCAATAGGCATTTGACCATGTCCAACTGAAGGATGTTATATATCTCCTCTATAACATGCAAATCCCGTATAATATAATGAGGACTATAGAGAATGTATACACAGCGAACCAGATCCAAGCAAAGATAAACGGATAACTTGCCAAACCAATATCAGCTGGGAATGGTGTTCGACAGGGAGACTCCTACACCAATTTAATTACACAGCTAAATCCTTTAATATGGAAACATTTGCCTACAAGACAAAATATATAACAACGTCAAAGACATCCTTAAGTTGTAAGCTTGAGGTGGACGGAGAAGTTATTAAACAGCAAATGACGTTTAAATATCTAGGCATAGAAATATCTGCTTATGGTGATATTGAAGCGGAGATAAGGGCACAAACGACGAGAGCTGCAAAAATAGCAGGATGCCTAAATAACACAATATGGTGTAACAAAAACATAGAAATTGAGAACTTGCAAAACAGCTATAAGAACTGTTATGACATATATTGCGGAAGCCAGGCCAGAAATATCGAAAACCAAAAGACTACTGGAATCAACAGAAATGAAGGTACTTCGCAGAATAGCTGGACTTTTGGATGGGGAGTGAAGTGAAAATATAAGAAACAGATGTGGGATAGAGGATATCAAAAATTGGGTGATAAGATGGAGAAGAGAGTGGAATGAACATATTGGTAGATTGAAAGACGGAAGAATAGTAAAAATTGCTCTCGATAGGTCACCAATAGGACATATGAGTGTGGGCCGCATCCAAAGGAGGTGGTGTGATGGTCTGAGTGTAGGGGAATAGTGGCGGGCAAGTGGATGAGATTGAACAGGCGCTAAGCCTAAGTTAGAGAAAGAAGAAGAAGAAGAGAATGTCTCGCGAAATTTTTCGGTAATTTCAATTAACTATAGTAGGAAACTTGGCCAGTTGAGGTGCCTATACGTGAAAAAAAACTGCATGAATTATTCGTTCTCGAGTTATTATTCGTTCTCGAGTTATTATTCGTTCTTGAGTTACTCCCAGATATATAAAGATATAGAATGAATTTTATAGTGGTATAGTTGTAAATGTTTCAAATTTGATCTGATTAGATTGTATGATCAAGATTATTGATTAGAAATGGACCACCCCTTTAACTCGCCTCATTTGTAGAGCTGAACATAAATATAAAATACATAAGTTCTAATGTTTTTAAAGAATTTTTTAAGAAATTAAAACAGAAATCGCGCTTCGACATATGACTCTACGCGTTTTTTAAAGTGTATTATCGTGCACAATAAGGGGAAAAAAATGATTTTTACAACTTTGCCGAAGTTGGATATTCCCGTTGGATATTAACATAAATTGACAATGACCCATTGCTTATATTAAGAATTTTTATAGTAGTACCAAGTGTTAGTATAATAATAAATATTATTACAACATAAATATACATATATATATATATATATATATATATATATATATATATATATATATATATATATATATATATATTTATATATAATATATATATATATATATATATATATATATATATATAATATATATATATTATATATATATATATATATATATTTATATATATATATATATATATATATATATATATATATATATATATTATATATATATATATATATATATATATATATATATATATATATATACATATATATATATATATATATACATATATATATATATATATATATATATATATATATATATATATATAAATATATATATATATATATATATATATATATATATATATATATAATATATATATATATATATATATATATATATATATATATATATATATATATATATATATATATATATATTATATATATATATATATATATATATATATATATAAATATATATATAAAATATATATATATATATATATATATATATATATATATATATATATATATATATATATATATATATATATATATATATATGTATATATGTAAATATATATATATATATATATATATATATATATATATATATATATATATATATATATATATATACATTAAGAATTTTTATAGTAGTACCAAGTGTTAGTATAATAATAAATATTATTACAACATAAATATACAGTACTTTATATATATATATATATATATATATATATATATATATATATATATATATATATTTATATATATATATACATATATATATATATATATATATATATATATATATATATACATATATATATATATATATATATATATATATATATATATATATATATATATATATATATATATATATATATATTTATATATATATATATATATATATATATATATATATATATATATATATATATATATATATACATATACATATATATATATATATATATATATATATATATATATATATACAGGGTGCCCCATATGTATGGAATAATGATTCCCTAACATTATCAAAAAATGTTTAAATAAAAGTTATAGGGTGTTGTACGACGCACATGCTGACGTTAACAATAAAATGTTTTGTACGGTCAATTCGAAGAAATTACGCCATCTTGTTTTTTTTAAAAAAATGGAAAGCTCTGTATATTATTTTATTTTTGAGTTCAAATAAAAATTCTAGATATTATTTAATTAGAACTGTAAAATAATAACCTTGAATATGATCCAAAGTCAATTCGTAATGAGTAAAACAATCAAAATTACATGAGTATATTTTTCATAAAATTATAATTAGACAACCTTTGTGTAGTATCTTGACCATGTACTAAGAAATTGCATTAAGTCTTATTTAAAATGATATTATTCAGGTATCGGGCATGAATTAGGTAAGCATACAATTTAACATAGATCTTTTAATGAAAGAAAATTTTATTATGCTGAAATCAAATAACCTTTTATGACTATATCAAGGTTTTTTGTCAACATTTTGCGGATCTCTAATTGTTTGAAAATTTGCTATTAAAAAGAAAATTGCTTTTTTAAAATTTAAAATTAGTATAGAATAATGAACTTCGATTGTTTTTGTTTTACCTCTGTAAAGAATCCTTTAAAAATGCTACAACCTCTAACTCGTCAAATAAGTGAGTGAGAGAAGTGGTTCATTTGTAATCAATAACCTTTTACCTGTATGTGAAAGAAAATCACATAAAAATTGGATTATTCGTTCTCGAGTTATATCCAGACACATGTACACACATACACACAGAAAATTAACATATACATAGAGAGATTAAATATTGCAACATGTGTGTATTTTTTAGTATTTCCTACGGAATTTATAAGATCGGTGTCTGTCTGTCCGTCTGTCCGATTTTCTCCGAAACTATTTGACATACAAAGTTGAAATTTGGTACTAATATAGGAATTGATGGCCTCATCAAAGCTGTATAGTTTTGAAAGTTAAATTTTGACTTAAGGAGTTAGTTTTGGTGGGTGAAATCGGAAGTGAAAAAAAAATTACCAGATCATCGAGCGGGGTGTCAAATGAAGAACACGAGTTCAAAAATATATATAATGTAATAATGGCGCACACTTTTCTTTGAATCATTTTTAGATATTCGCGAAAAATCGCTGTCCCCCTCTTATCTTAAAAAGCACGGATCAAAAAATTTTGAAAAAATTCTGGAATATTGTCCACGGGGTGTAGACTGAACGAAAATTATCCCAAGTGCATTATCCTTAATAATTTATCTGGTATATAAAAAAAGACAAAAATTTCAAGGTTAGTTTTCAACAAACTTTGTTAAAACCGCAATTGGGGTGTTTTATGAAGACATTAATCTTTCTATATCTCCGCAGCAAAATTTTTTATTTTAGACGCAATCAATATACGGTACACTAATTGCGCAAGTTCGACTTGCACTTGGCCGTTTATTATAATATAATAATTGGTTAACTTAAAAGCATTTATTGAATTTTTATTGTCTTTATTTTTTAGGAATTGTTTTGTAAAACGAAAAAACCCCAGCAAACTGCATACGTATATTCATAAAATCTATTTTCTTACATAATATATCACACTGGTATTATCATGCCATAACACCCAACAGTGGTAAATTCCAGTGGTTATTAATAATAATTCATGTTATTGACTTTGTTATATTGAGAAAAATATTGTGGTTATTCCTGGAAAACAATACTGTCTGTAGAATAAACATTTATATTTTTTATATATTCTGCATTTTTGTATTTTTCGCAACACAAAAATATTAATACGTATAATTCAAGACCATTACGACGGACATACTGTATTAACAAACAGCATAAAATGTTAGAGTCGATTTAAAGAATTAAAGACCTTACGCAGACCTTAATTGGCCCCAACATTATTTAAAACATATGTGGAATGGATCCTAGAGAATTGAAAGTGTATCTTTTTTTTTTTATTGGTCTAGCACACGTGCTGCAGGGAAGTCCCTAAAGCGCTCCAGGAGCGGCACGAGTGCGGAAAAAGCGATTCACATTGTTCTTGAATCGCTGTAAATTGTACTCGGTGGGAAACACAGCGCTGGGCAAATTATTCCAAAGGGATGACGTTCTCCATATAAAAGATTGCTTGAAAAGCGTCGTACGCGGAGTAACAAGCTGAACCTCATACGGATGCGAAGCACCAGCGCGACGTGTATTTCTAACATGCACCGCTTTGGGAGGAATTAAGCGGGCTACATCCTTCGAACACTTTCTATGAAAATACTTGTAGAACAGACTCAAGTCGCCAACCGTTCTTCGATGTTCCAGCGAATCAAGGCCGCCGGTCAATTCCGGGTCCCCAATCAGACGGACCGCTCTTCTCTGAACAGAATCCAACAAATGCAGTGTATGTTTGGGAGCGGAGCCCCAAGCGTGGGAGCAGTATTCCATAGTTAGTCGAATTTGGGCTTTGTAAAGAATTAACAGTTGCTGTGGGGTGTAAAGCTTTCTGGTTCTAAATAATATTCCCAACTTTTGAGAAGCTCTCCTTGCTATGCCTGCAACATGTTCATGCCAAGACATATTTGCTCCCAAACTAACGCCCAACAAATTGAGCGACGATGCTAGGGGAATGGAGTGCCCCGACATAACTATGTCGGGTTCAGCAACGTTAACTTTTTTAGAAAAAAACTGCCGCTTGGGTTTTTGTAGCGTTAAATTCCACTTGGTTACTGTCACCCCAAGATAGAATTTCTTCCAGGTCTTCGTTAAGTTGAACGGCCGCCTGCTGTCTGCGGATATTCGCCTGAGCAGCCGATGTCCGAGCGTTCAAGGTGAATGAAAGAGACAAGCGTACTGTCATCTGCAAAGCTATAGATTGGATTCCCGGTCTTTTCCAGCAGATCGTTAATGTAAATAAGAAAGAGAGTAGGAGACAGTATGGAGCCCTGGGGCACACCGGCGTTGATAGTGAGGGTGTTAGAAAGAAATCTGTGGTCGAAAACAGACTCTAAGGCGTCACATAGCAAAGACTCTAAATATTTCATATGAATGCGTGTTCCATTAGCTATTCTAACTTAGATATGAGAAAATTAACAACTAAATGGATCCCTACATGTCTGAACACAGACGAAAACGACTGAGGGTTATAATATCCAGGTTGAGTTGTAGTCGCTTTGAAGAGCATTCATTTCATTTTTTGCATCGAATGATAACTATGGATGAAACGTGGGTCAATCGTTATGATCCAGAGACAAAGTTGAAGGAGTGGAAACATGCTGGCTCACCTAGCCCTAAGAAGTTTTTCTTACAAAAATCAGCAGGAAAATTTCTAGCTTCTTCTTATAGATTACTTGGAACACGGTAAAACTATGCCTGGAGAATATTCTTCCTCATTGTTAACTAAACTTCGTCAAAAAAATATGGTAAAATGACGATGAAAAGTGTCTAAAATCACAAATCATTGTTAGTTTTGTAAATAATAAATGGAATTAGGCTTCGGACTGCCAATATTCCTCTGGTTTAGCTCCCCTCGGACTATAATCTATTTTCAAAACTGAAAAAAAAACATTTGAAGCGGTAAAAATTGCATTCATACGAAGGCGTAAGAAATGTTATTGAAGACTGGTGTGCAAACCAAGAAAAGGAAATTTTTTGGCAAGTACTAGAGTTAAAAGAGTATTACGTTGAAAAACAACCCTTGTTTTTGAAATTTGCTTATTCTTTCGCCTCGTAAGTGTACCAAATGTAAAATAAAAGGCAAAAGATCAATAGATAAAAAGACAGACAGTCAAACAAATCGACGGCAATGGGAAAAAATGTTTTTCGTGAACCCTGAAATACAAAAAAAATTCAAAAATCTCGGAGTGCTTGTTTCACGAATACAACACTTCCCTTTAGGAAGAAGTAAAAAAATGAGAATTTACCTGTTCTTACGTTTAGCTTGGACATGGAATTAGGCGCACTATTAGATTTATGTTAAAAATTTATATATAATAAAAAATTCGCGTTTTGTATATCCTAGAAAAACTTTATATTCAAGACAACATTAACACAACAGATTAACTTCTTCCATATTGGATTCACAAGATAAAATAATTGAAGACATGAAAGAAAGGGTCATTTTTATAATCAATAATTTACTGTGGTCACATGTCCATTTAACATGCACAAGAAAAAAGTATATTGTAATCTTGTGATCAACAATTATTGTTAAAATTATTTATTATGGTTGGTAGTTAATTAATAATCATGTGGAAGCGAATGTCAACTGGTTTAGAATATTAGGAAAAATGTGTCTATCAACAAATTTGGATAGTATAGAGTTGCAAGAATTAAACAGAAAATCTCTACAAGAAAGGTATAAAAGTTATCAATAAAATTATATAAATTAATAATACTTTTATATTTATATATTTATATATATATATATATATATATATATATATATATATATATATATATATATATACATACATATATATATATATATATATATATATATATATATATATATATATATATATATATATATACAGTAGAACCCCGATTAACCTAGTCGCGATTATCTGAGCTCCGGATTAACCGAGCGAATCTAAGAACCTGATTATCCGAGGAACGCGCGTCTATGCTGCGTATTAACCGAGCTTCTAAAATATGTATGTACATATTTCCATTTAAAATCGTCGGGGCCTTCGGAGAATTCCCCTGACCCGTGTGAGGGGTTCCCCTATTTATGTTTTTGGACTCTTTCAGCATGTCAACTTGCGTGAATGCAGTGCATTAGAGCGTTTACTGCGGAGAAGTACGAGTATACTCACATAATTTATTTGTTTGGAGTTCTGGTAGTTAAGTGTAATTAATACGAACTGCTTTGTTTGAATTTTTATTTGTCGTATTATAATGGAGCAAAACAAGCGTAAAAGAATCGTCGTTCCTATTGAAGAAAAATTAAAAGCCATCAGAAGAATTGAAGCAGGAGAGACAATTAAAGTTGTTTCACGAGATTATGGATTAGGTGAGGTAACAGTTGGAGATTGGAAAAGAAACCGCACAAAAATAGAAGAGTGGTGTATAAATCAAGCCTACTCGTCCTCAGGAAGAAAATCATGTGGTTTAACCAACAGAGATCAAAAAGTGTGCCTCTGTCAGGTCCAATTTTACAGCAGAAAGCAATAATGATTAGTAGGCAATTCTCAGAGATAGATCGGTTGACCGTCAGTTCTGGATGGCTTGACCGGTGGAAAAAATGGTATGGTGTACGACAACTGACTGTATGTTGTGAAAAACTTTCTGCTGATGTGTCATCAATTGAGGCGTTTAAGCAGAACTTTAAAAAGCAAATCGAAGATTGTGGATACACATGTGATCAAATTTACCACTGTGACGAAACTGGTCTGAATTATAAAATGCTTCCATCAAAACCATTGGCATCTCGACAGGAAAAATTAGCTCCTGGGTACAAACGAAGTAAGGAAAGATAAACTATAATGGTATGTTCCAATGCATCCGGCAAGCACAAAATCCCACTGATGGTGATTGGCAAGTCTGCATGTCCAAGAGCTTTTAAAAGACATCTCACCCAAAGCCCTACCAGTCTATTACAAAAGTCAGAAGAGCGCATGGATGGATACGACCTTATTTACTAACTGGTTTGAAGAAGATTTCGTGCCATCTGTGACTGAATTTTTGAACAGAAACCGTCTTCCTATTGAAGCAATTTTGTTAATGGATAATGCCCCCTCTCACCCTGGAGAAGGACTTCATGTGAGTGAAATTGTTGAATTAATACAAAAATTAAAAGGTTGCGAAAATGTGGCAAGAGAAGATGTTGTTAAATGGATTACAGCAGATGATTTAGAAGAAGAAATGAGTAGTGAAGAAATAACGAATGCTTTTCACGAAACCGAAAAATCAGATGACGATGACAAAGCGGCGGTGGATGAACAGTCTCCCACTAAGATCTCTCATCAAGAAGGTTTTGCTCCTTTGGAAAAAGCTTTGAGGTATATCGAACAACAACCAGAGACAACCCCAGCGGATTTACTTCTTCTTAATAGATGGAGAAACATTGCAACGAGAAAAAGGAGATGCAGTATGAAACAGAAGCGCATAGATACCTATTTCACTGTTTTATAATATAAGTACCTATTTATATGTTAAAAACGTTAATACATCGGTTTAAAGTATTTGTGTTTATTTTTTGAATGAATAAAAAAAAAATCCGGATTATCCGAGTTTTCAGTTATCCGAGGTGGGTGCCCACCACCACGTTACCTCGGATAACCGGGGTTCTACTGTATATATATATATATATATATATATATATATATATATATATATATATATATATATACATATATATATATATATATATATATATATATATATATATATATATATATATATATATATTAGGGTGGCCCTTAGCTCTAGATAATTTTCTGAAAGTTCAAATTGTGCTGCTTTCACCCCCTAATCCTGTTCCAATCAACAAAATAACTGGTTGTTCAAAACTTCAGCTCAATCAGGCAACTGCTAGGCGACCCTCAAACGCCTTTAAGTTGGAACATAATGTACACAACGATTAATTCGGTTCAAAAGCGGTACATTCTTCCCTATCTTGAGAATTTTGATTTTTCTTTTTAAGGAAATTTGTACGGACAAATCTAGGAAACCCCAGCAATTGTTTAAAAATAAAATTTCCCAAAAGCTTATTCTAAAAATTCCGGAAATAACATGAGGAACTTAAAAAATATTAAGTTTTTTAATAACCCACAAAATTTCTATAAGAAAAACTGATTTTTATTTACAACAATAATTTCTATAGAATCAAAAAATGTTGTGATTTATTAGGAGCAGGGTATTTTTTACGGTGGGCGGCAAAGCTCTGTAAAACAAATTGTTTCTCAGTTTCATCTTTTGTGACAATATCATTGTAATCCCGAATGAGTTCGACACCTCTTTCTGCAACGTCTCATACCAACCATCTTCTCAAATTTTTTAATTCCACCTTTGTAGCCAGGATCATCCTTCCATGTTAAAGGATCTTTGTCGAGGAAATCGGTGCAGATAGAAAATTCCCGACCGACCTGCTGAGATTTACACCCGAGACCTTCTGCACCGCAAGCAAGTATTACGCCACAGAGCGCCACAATTAATTTTAATAGCAGGTGAAATGTGGTGATATATAACTTATTACAGTACAAATTTGGAAGATAATTAGCTGTTTCTTATAAATATAATGTTATTTACTTTATTCTTTATTATGGTAAAATTATACACGATAATTTTACTTCATTAGATTAGACCTTTAGTAATATAGCGAAAGCCGGTGAACCAATGAAGATGTTAAATTTTAGGAATCTGACAAAACTTATATTTCACCACATCGTAACTCATCGGTTTCAGTCGCCGTTCCTTGAGTCCACTGTTAATCTTTCATAATTAACTGCTCACTTCCTGTGAAGTGTAACGGAAAAATATCAGAAAAATTTGATCTTGGTTTGGGACTCCTATATTAGTATCAAATTTTAACTTTTTACGTGAAATATTCTCGGAGAACATCAGATGTGACAGACAGACAAACGGACAGACAGACACAGAAGTGATCTTATAACTGTTCGGTACAGAACATTAAAAATGTTTACCTGATTAAACAATTGAATATGTAAATACAATGTAACAAAAAACTGCAAGTGAATGCCCACATCTCAGTAACAAACACTAAATATCTCACTTCTTGGATTAAAAGAACTTTGCTTGTTAGAACACTTGAATGTTACAACCCGCTGTTATTAAAATCGAAACACCATAATAAAAACTTAATAATGTCCTTTAATATACACTAGATGGAGTCACTCACTAATGCTGGTTTTAAGGTAGTAGTAACATTTAGATTAAGAAGCAGATCGTTGCGCAGCATGTGGTTAGCAACGATTGAGCTGAACCGAGGGCGTCAACTGTCAAAAATCATGTAAAAGCTACACGAGAAGATTTTATTTATTGAAACAGCCATTTCAATACCACATTATTGGTGGTAGAGTTAATTTAGTTTTATTTCACTTTGGTTAGAAGGACGGTATTCATGAGACGTTTCAAAGAAAAACTTTTCATACTCTATATCTACAACATCTTTGATTCTTAAATACGACATATACATGTATTTTTTGTGACTTTTCTTCGTAAAACTCGTTGAAATACTGACCGTCTGCACATGGTCCTGATTTCTTAATAATTTTCTATGCGTACACGTAACCAAAATATCAATATTTACACTGTGTTGTTTCTGTCGTAAATTATTGACGTAAATGAAGCTTAAATGATGTAGATAAACATAGTAGGTTATTTTAGATTCAAAACAGACTTTTGACACCACAATTTAATGTGAACCGAACTAAAATACCAATTAAACAGTTTTGAGATAATCATCTGTGATTATAAAAGTTTTAACCTATTAAATCTGTAAATTTGTATGTATGTGTATATGTATATGTATGTATATATATATGTATATATATATATATATATATATATATATATATATATATATATATATATATATATATCTATAATATATATAAAATGCAACGTCTCTCTGTCTGTCTGTCTGTCCGTTACTGCGCTTATCACTGGACAACCACTTATCCGATTTACGTACTTTTTTTTTTTAAACATACATATATTCTCTGGCCAGGTTATAGGCTATATTTTATTACGTTAGGTAGCATAGGGAATGAGCAGTGACGATAATAGTGAATGAAGTCGGAAAATAGTTTGCCGCGCGTTCCCTTGCAATACACAGCATAAACCATTAAATTTGGAACAATATTAAGTAGCAGAGAATATCTATAATCTATAATATATATAAAATGCAATGTCTCTCTGTCTGTCTGTCTGTCCATTAGTGCGTTTATCACGCGAGAACCACTTATTCGATTTACGTGTCTTTTTTTAAATTCATACATATATTTTTTGACCAGGTTATATAGTAATAATAATAATTTATATTTATAATATATGTAAAATGCAACGTCTCTCTGTCTGTTTGTCTATCCGTTAGTGCGCTTATCCCTCGAGAACCACTTATTCGATTTACGGGATTTTTTTAAATTCATACATATGTTCTCTGACCAGGTTATAGATATATATTTTATTACATCTATAATATATATAAAATGCAACGTCTCTCTGTCTGTCTGTCCGTCCGTTAGTGCGCTTACCACGGGAGAACCACTTATCCGATTTAAGTGCTTTTTTTTTTAAACATACATATGTTCTCTGGCAAGGCTAGGCTATATTTTATTACGTTAGATAACATAAGGAATAAGCAGTGACGATAATAGTGAATCAAGTCGGAAAAAAGTTTGCCGCTAGAGCGTTCTCTTGCAATACACTGCCTAAACCATTAAATATGGAACAATATCATGTAGCAAAGAATATCTGTAATATATATAAAATACAACGTCTCTCTGTCTGTCTGTCTGTCTGTCTGTCCGTTAGTGCACTTATCACTCGAGAACAACTTATCCGATTTACGTGTTTTTTTTTTAATTCATACATATGTTCTCTGGCCAGGTTATATAATAATAATAATAATCTATATAATATACCATATATAAAACGCAACGTCTCTGTGTCTGTCCGTTAGTGTGCTTATCATTCGAGAACCACTCATCTGATTTACGTGATTTTTTTTTAAATTCTTAATTTAATATATGTCAAAAAAAATCTATAATATATATAAAACTTAAAGTCTCTCTGTCTGTCTGTCTATCCATTACTGTGCTTAGCACTCAAGAACCACTTATTCTATTTCCTTTTTTTTTATATAAAATACAAAGGGAATAAACAGAGACAAAATGCTAATATATAAGAAAAAAGATGGAAGTTTAGCAGTAAGCTTGGTAGAAAGACTGAATAGATGGGGGGAATATTTTAAAGAAACACTAAATGGAGATGAAAATGAGTTGAATGAGAAATAGGAAGCAAAATTAACTGAAGGGCAGGAGGGGACAAACAAACCCTGCAAAGAAGAAATAGGAAAAATACTCAGAACCCAAAAAAAAAATAAGGCCCCGGTTGGAAATTGTATAACAGCAGAACTGATCAAATCTGGAGGAATAGATCTGGAAAATGAAATATGTCGGTTGGTGCAAGAAATATGGGAAACAGAAAAGATGCCAGTGAGCTGGAGAGAGTCGCTCATTTGTCCAATATACAAAAAAGGAGAAAAAAAACTATATGTGCTAATTATAGACCAATAGCCTTATTGGATGTCGTGAACAAGATAGTAGTGTTGACTATCAAAAACAGACTAGCAGAGAAAGCCGAGTCTATTCTGGGAGAGTACCAGTGGATTCAGGAAAAATAAATCGGTTACAGACCAGATATTTTCGATTAAGCTTAAAACAAAATTTGGCACTACACTTGATCTTTGTGGATTTCAGAGAAGCATATGACTCTATAAATAGAGACGGACTCTACAAGATAATGGAAGAATTAAAAATTCGAAGTAAATTGATTCGCATGGTGAGAATGACCCTGAATGACACAGAAAATAGAGTGTTGGTTGAAGGCAAAGTATCAGACAAGTTTAAGGTGAAGAGAGAATTTAGACAGGGGGATCCAGTGTCGACATGTCTATTTAATTTGGTAATAGAGAAGATAATCCGGGAGTCAGCAATAAAAACAAATGGAACGATATACCAACAAACCTGCCAATGCTTGGCCTATGCGGATGATGTAGCAGTAATTGCAAGAGCAAAAAGAACCTCAAAAAAGCCATAAGTAGGATAGAAGAAAGGAGAAGGATGAGAGGACTAAAGATAAATGAGGAAAAAACAAAATATATGGAAATTACAAAGAAGAAGGATAATAAAAACAACAAAAGTTTATATATAATAAACAACTTAGGGAAAAGATATACGTTTACAAAAGTAGACAAATTTAATTATCTGGGAGTAACAATAACAGAGAGTGGACAAGAAATTACAGCGATACAAGAAAGAATAGCGAAAGGACAGAGATGTTTGCGGGCAATGAATCTAATATTGAAAACAAAGAATGTATCAAGAAAAGCAAAAGAAAGAATAAATACGACAGTTGTCAAACCCACGGTGACATATGGATGCGAAACGTGGAAACTGAATGCAAGAGAAAAGGAGACGTTGGAGGTGTGGGAAAGGAAATCTTTGAGAAGAATCTACGGAGGAAGGAAAGAAGAGGGACTGTGGAGAAGAAGAACAAATTACGAATTAAAATGCCTACATACGAAACCCCTTATAAGCCAAATCATAAGAAGCCAGCGATTAAGATGGTTGGGACACCTGGCAAGGATGAAGGAAGAAAGACAGGCAAAGCAAGCCGTAATAAGAGGAGTGGTTGGAAGAAGAGGCAAGGGTAGACCTCGATCTTCATGGATTCAGGCAGTCAGGCAAGATCCGGAGTTGATGGGAATCCCGCACTGGGAAAAGCTAAAAGGAGATAAAAAGGAGTGAAGACATGTATGCAACCAAGCCATGAGCCTCTAAGGCCCCTTGAACTATATAATAATATAAACATAACGAATAAGCAGTGACGATAAAGGCGAAACAAGTCCACGCGAGCGGAGCCGCGGGCACAGTTAGTATATATATATATATATATATATATATATATATATATATATATATATATATATATATATATATATATTATATATTACAATTACTCAATTTATTTCGGGAAGTATGGAGGACAAGTCGACCTAGTTTATACAGACTTCTCAAAGGCTTTTGACCGGCTTGACCATGGTATTCTGCTTGAAAAACTCTCAAACTGTGGAGTTAATGGCAATTTATTAAACCTGCTGAAATCTTATTTAATTGGTTGTCAACTGATAGTAAATTATCGTGGTTTTGAGTCGGTCATTATTAATGCTACCTCTGGTGTTCCTCAAGGGTCTATCCTAGGACCGTTATTATTTAACATATTTATAAACGACATCGCCAGAGGCCTTACCTCGTCCTCTTTGCTTTATGCTGACGATCTGAAAATAAACCGATGCATAGACTCTCTCCGTAATTGTGTAACTCTTCAGGATGATCTAGATACTTTAAATCATTGGTGTATTCGTAATAATTTATATTTGAACACAAAGAAATGTTTTTCTATGTCATTCACTCGAAAGAAATTACCAGTAAATTTTTTAAATAATTTAAACCATAATGATCTTGAAAAATGTTATCGTTTCAAAGATCTTGGTGTAACGTTTGATGCTAAACTCAGTTTTGTGGACCATATAAATGAGACCATTGCTTCTTCTTATAGGTGTATGGGTTTCATCATGAGGAATTCTAGAGACCTTTCAAACATTGAAACCCTCATCACTTTATTTAATGCTTTGGTTCGTTCTAAACTGGAATATGGTTCAGTTATCTGGTACCCAACATATGAGATCCACAGTAATCATATTGAAAAAATCTAAAGACGAGTTGTGAAGTTCCTCTGGATTAAATTAGATGGTATTTAACCACCATTGGGTTTCCCCAATGATGTTCTATTAAGAAGATTCAGTATTGTTAGCCTTTCTCGGCGTAGAGAATATGCTACAATCTTGTTTTTATATAAAATCTTGAACAACAGAATCGAATGCCCTTGCACCCTCTCAAGTTTTAGGTTCCGTGTGGCATCTCAACACGCTCGCCTAAACCATTCCCTTTTCGACATGCCTGTTCCAAGAACAAACTTGTTGATGTACTCGCCGCTGTACGTTATGTGCATGAATTATGAAAGGGTCAAACATATAGTTGATATTTTCTGTTGCAGTATAACATCTTTACGTAGGTCATGTTTAACTGTGGATTAGGTCTCTCGCTTTTTTTTGTTTTTTATTTAGCTTGTAATGTAGTTATTAGAATTATTAAAATACTAATTTGATAGATACTTATCTATTTGTATTTGTTACACGTGAATGTTCCTATCCTATAATTGGATTGTTCTGTAGGATAGTTGTATTAAATAAATAAATAAATAAATAAATAAATAAATAAATAAATATATATATATATATATATATATATATATATATATATATATATATATATATATATACATATATATATATATATATATATATATATATATATATATATATATATATATATACATATATATCTCTCTTTTTGGTCGGTCGCTAAGGCAGTTAGTCAAAATTTCACCAAATCCACCATACCGCCACTCACACGGCCAGATAATTCTATTGCAACGACACCTGTTGAGAAAGCGAACTTGTTGGCTGAACTCTTTGCTTCACATTCTACTGTCGATTTCCAAGGAAAAACACCACCTACTATTCCCATAGTGCAGTCAAGGATGCCCGATATTGTCTTCAGACAGCGTATCATAAAACGTATTTTGATGAAGCTAGACACCAAAAAGGCTTCAGGCGCTGACGGAATACCTGCCATAGTTCTCAAGAACTGTGCGAGGGAACTAACACCAGTTTTCTGTAGACTTTTCAACCTATCCTACAGAAAGGGAATATTTCCTTCCTGCTGGAAATGTGCCACAGTTCAGCCGATACCTAAAAAAGGCAAGAAGACCTTGCCAAATAACTACCGACCAATCGCACTACTCTCAATAATATCGAAAGTCATGGAAAAGGCTATCAATCAGCATCTTCTAAAATATCTTGAAGGATTCAACATTATTAGTGATCACCAATATGGCTTTCGTAAAAATAGATCAACAGGAGATCTTCTGACTTATGTAACACATGTTTGGAACAACGCAATTGAACACTTTGGAGAATCTCGAGCGGTTGCTCTTGACATATCCAAGGCATTTGACCGTGTTTGGCACGATGGGCTGTTGGCTAAGCTACGTTCTTATGGTATGTCTGAAAAGTTCTGTTTGTGGCTCTCATGTTTCCTCAGAGAGCGTTCTTTACGAGTGGCGGTTGACGGATTTCTTTCTAACACCCTCACTATCAACGCCGGTGTGCCCCAAGGTTCCATACTGTCTCCTACTCTCTTCCTCATTTATATTAACGATCTGCTGGAAAAGACCGAGAATCCAATCTACAGCTTTGCAGATGACAGTACACTTATCTCTTCATTCACTTTGAACGCTCGGACATCGACTAGTCAGACGAATATCCGCAGACAGCAGGAAGTCATTCAACTTAACAAAGACCTGGAAGAAATTCTATCTTGGGGTGACAGTAACCAAGTGGAATTTAACGCTACAAAAACCCAGGCGGCAGTTTTTTCTAAAAAAGTTAACGTTGCAGAACCCGACATAGTTATGTCGGGGCACTCCATCCCTCTACCATCGTCACTCAATCTGTTAGGCGTTAATTTGGGAGCAAATATGTCCTGGCATGAACATGTTGCAGGCATAGCAAGAAGAGCTTCTCAAAAGTTGGGAATATTGTTTCGAACCAGAAAGCTCTACACTCCACAACAACTGTTAATTCTTCACAAAGCTCAAATTCGACCAACTATGGAATACTGCTCCCATGTTTGGAGCTCCGCTCCCAAACATACACTGCATTTGTTGGATTCTATCCAGAGAAGAGCTGTTCGTCTGATTGGACACCCGGAACTGACCGACGGCCTTGATTCGCTGGAACATCGAAGAACGGTTGGCGACTTGAGCCTATTCTACAAGTACTTTCATGGAAAGTGTTCGAAAGATGTGGCCCGTTTAATTCCTCCCAGAGCGGTGCATATTAGAAGTACACGTCGCGCTAATGCTTCACATCCGTATGAGGTTCAGCTTGTTACTCCTCGTACAACGCTTTTCAAGCAGTCTTTTATATGGAGAACATCATGCCTTTGGAATGGTTTACCCAGGACTGTGTTTCCCATCGAGTACAATCTACAGCGATTCAAGAACAACGTGAATCGCTTTCTCCGCACACGTGTCGCTCCTGTAGCGCTTTAGGGACTTCCCTGTAGCACGTGTGCTAGACCCATAAAAAATAAAAATATATATATATATATATATATATATATATATATATATATATATATATATATATATATGTATATATATATATATATATATATATATATATATATATATATATATATGTATATACGAGGCTGGTTTGAAAAGTCCGTGCAAAGTCAGATTGATGGCACCACTGGCGCGTATCGAGGTCATGTTTAGTTAGTAGCATCTCTTGAATGAACGCACACCAAGTTTCAGCCATATTGGTCTATATCTTTGTGTTTGGCATTCGTGTGAATCAAGGAAGTCGAGTGATTTTCAAGAAATGGACGAAAAAGAATTTCGTGTGGTGATTAAACATTACTTTATGAAAGGCAAAATGCCTCAGGAGACTAAAGAGAAGCTTGATAAACATTATGGTGACTCTGCACCTTCGATTAGAACAGTTTATAAGTGGTATCAAAATTTTCGGACTGGCCATATGGGCACAAGTGACGCTGAACGTTCTGGACGGCCTGTGGAGGTTACGACTCCAGAAATCATTGATCAAATCCATGATATGGTGATGGATGACAGAAGAGTTAAGGTGCGTGAGATTGCTAGTGCTATGGGCATCTTGACTGAACGGGCACATAATATTTTGCATAAACATCTGGACATGAGAAAGCTATACGCAAGATGAGTGCCGCGATTGCTTACTCTTGACCAAAAACGGAATCGTGTGAAGTGTTGCAAGGATGGTTTGCAGCTGTTCCAGAAGAATCCGGAGGACTTCAAGCGTCGTTTCGTCACTGTGGATGAAACATGGATACATTACTATACTCCTGAGACCTAACAACCATCTAAACAATGGGTTACCAAGGGGGACTCTGCACCAAAAAAGGCGAAGACCGTTCCTTCGGCCGGAAAGGTTATGGCGACTGTCTTTTGGGATTCGCAAGGGATAATCCTCATCGACTATCTGGAAAAGGATAAAACTATTACAGGTAAATATTATTCATCGTTATTGGACCGTTTGAAAACCGAGCTGCAAGAAAAAACGCCCGCGATTGGCCCACAAGAAAGTCCTTTTCCATCACGACAACGCACCAGCACACACCTCAGCAGTTGTGGTCGCAAAATTAATGGAAATAGGAATCCAACTCGTTTCACATCCCCTCTATTCTCCAGACTTAGCTCCCTCGGACTACTATTTGTTCCCCAATTTGAAGAAATGGCTGGCGGGACAAAGATTTTATTCAAACGAGGAGGTGATTGCAGACACTAATGGATATTTTGCAGACTTGGACAAATCCTATTATTCGGAAGGGATCAACAAACTAGAACATCGTTGGACGAAGTGTATAAGCCTAAAAGGAGACCATGTCGAAAAATAAAAAAGGTTTACCCCAAACACATAAGTAGTTTTTATTTTTGCACGGACTTTTCAAACCAGCCCCGTATATATATACAGGTTTTCACGGATGGTGGAATGTAATACATTAAAATTCGGGGTTTCAATCCGTTCGTCTAACAATGAGTTTGCACGACATTTCGCCAAAATCTGATTTGGCATTTTGAAGTGCTCTTGCTGCTGCTGCTGCTCCTCGATACTGTGATCTTGCTGCTGCTGCTGCCGCTCGAAGCTGACTGAGAAACCGAAGTGCGGTCGCTGTCTTTTATAGGTCGGCATCTACGCAGATTGTAAGTGGGAGGTCGGAAGTGTTCGTCCGGGCATCGGTGTTTGCCGGTTGTGTGCCTGTATCAATGGTATTTGCGGGTTCCGGCGCTATGCTGACTGTTGCCTTCTCGATGTGTTGGTTATTCCTTGGTTTAGCTAGTAGACCCTTCCATGTAGTGGAGATAGTCAGTGTATCATCCCGCTTATTTAGCTGTCCATTGTTTTCGATTTCCAAGGCTTCTCTGACCATGCGTGTTTTATAATGTGAAATCGATGATCTTTATATTCATTTTGCTTAAAAGGGCCCTAGTGATTTGTGTAATTTCTTGCTGTCTCGTGTCTGGTTCGGTGAGTCGGTATAATCTCGATACGAAGGTGTTGGCTACCGACTGGATTTGGGATGGATGGTGGTGTGAGCTGGCGTTTAAATATCTGTTAATGTGGGTGGGCTTCCGGTAGACTAAGTAATAAAGTTGACCATTGTTGTTCCGAGTTCCACTACTTCCAAAGTGAACTGTATGTGGTGAATTCTGTTTAAATAGGTCAGGACGTTGTCTAATTCATTTCGTCCGTGGGGCCAAAATTATACAGATGTCATCAACATATCGTTTCCATAGATTGAGTTTGAGTGGTGAGTTTTTAAATGTTTCAAAATACATCATATAGAGAGTGGCTATTACTGGTGAAAGGGAAGATCCCATGGGCGCTCCATCTGTATATCTGACTGTTGAAGACAAAACAGGTACTTTTTAGATAATATTCCGATAGTTCTACAACATGAGCTGGACAATCCTAGTTCAATAATACTGCGGTAAAGTGAAACAACATCTAAACTTGCCAAAATGTAATTTTGAATACCTCTGATTATGTTCGTGAGGTGTTCGGAGTTTTTGATGTATGACTCAGCACTTTCAACGTGGTTGCATGATCTTTGACAGCTGCTTTTCTAAGTTTTGTGTAGGTGAGGCCACCGCGCTAACATTAGGTCTAAGGGGGACGTTGAGCTTGTGTATCTTCGGTAGGCCATACAACTTTGGGCATCGGCCGATGTCACTAATCTTCGGCAGCATTAAAGAAATACTCTTTGCATTACCAATTTGCAGTACGTTTCAAAACTAAAACAACACGTATTGTTTTTGAGTCTTCATCGATGATTCTATCAATTCTCTTTAACTCGCTTTAAAAACCACCCTCTCTCTCAATTTAGGCATTTCAGTGTTCATCTCAGTTTTGCCAATTATCTGATTTATAAAACAATCTTTAAATTTAATAAAATAAGTCTTAGGTGTGACTCCAATTGGCTCGAGAAGTGAACCTTTTCAGAATATATATATATATATATATATATATATATATATATATATATATATATATATATATATATATATATGTGTGTATCTTTATAAAGAGTGGGACATCTGTTGGTTACTGAACAATGATGGGAAATATTAACCAATTATTTCCAAAGCGAGTAATGTGTTGCAGAAACTGTTTTAAAATTTAAGAGAAATTGTAGTCGAAATCAACGGTGGTGTAAGGAAATTTGTAAGAAAAGTTCGTGAAACTGGCATACTTATTAATAACCTAACATATCCTCGTACTCGTACAGATAAAAATACGGCGGCTGTAAGTGAAAGCCTAAGAACCTCAATTCGTCGCAGATCTTAACAATTGAACATCTGTCGCACTTCTCTAAAGAGAATTTTACATAAAGATCTCAGATTATTTACTTCCAACTTTAAAGATGAAGCTGGCAACAACGTTTTGGTGATTATAGTGGGTTACAGAGATAAGATAACTGATTTTTTTGTAGTCGCAATTGGACGATTTGGAATTGGAAGAGCTTTGATTCCAGTAGGATAGCGCAACATGCCACACCAGCCGTAAAACAATCGATGTTTTGTGCGCTAAGTTCGATAGTTGTATGAATAATCCTTTTGGAGATGTGTCATGTCCACCGCGCAACTTCGATTGGACGCCGTTAGACTTTTTTATGGGAACTGTTAAAGACTGGCATTACCCTAACGACACTGGTCAACACTAGTGATGCCACACGAACTTTGATAGCTAATACTGTTTTAGCTAACTACCCTCATTATTAAACTGCAGTTGTTTTGTTTCAATTAGCCTCAGTTTTCTTGTGATACGGTAATACTTATAACTAGTACTACGGCAATAAAAGCAAAGGAACGTTCGCGAAGAAATAGTCATAAAACTATTTGTCTGTGATTTTATCAAAATATTGTGATTTACTAATTGCGTTAACATGTCAAGGAAGTGTAGTAACGATCCTAAGACTTTTTGTTATGTTTGTGGTGAATTGACTCTCAAAAAACAAAGACGAAATTTCACAAAACTGGTCTTGGAGAGTTATCACCGGTATTTTGGTTTCGCTGTGGCCCATCAAGACAAATCCTGGGCCCCTCATATTTGTTGCATAACGTGTGTGAAGAATTTAACCGAATGAAAGAAAGAGCTCCATCATATGCCGTTTGCTGTACCCATGATTTGGACCGAACCAAGAGATCACATTTCGGACTGTTATTTTTGTCTTACTGACGTAAACGGTATAAATTTCCAGAAAAAACACACAGTTATTTACCCTAATTTACCTTCAGCCTTGAGACCAGTCCCTCATAGTGAAAATTTGCCTATACCAGTTGCATCTGCGTCCGTTGAGATTGACGATACACAATCCTGCACTTCAAGCCAATGTGTTGATGAGGACGATGATTTTGAGTTTGAAGAAATTCTAACCAAGCCACACTTGATAACTAACAAGGAGACCTAAACGATTTGGTTCGCGATTTAAATTTGTCAAAAAAGCAGTCAGAACTATTAGGATCTCGAATGGAATTTGCTACATCATGAAACTAAAATCAGCCATCTGAAGTACTTCTTCCACCATTGCATATCAAATTAGTCCTGATTAAAAATTTTGTAAAGGCAATGGATCGCAATGGGAGTGGATTTTTGTATCTAAAAGAAAAATTTCCCAAAATAAGTGATGCAAAGATAAAAGAGGGTATTTTCATAGGACCTCAAATCCGGGAGTTAATAAAAGATCCGATATTCGAAGAAAAATTGAGCGATTTAGAAAAACCAGCATGGAAATCTTTTAAGAATGTTGTTGAAAATTTTTTGGGTAATCATAAGAGTAAGAGCTACAGAGAGTTGGTTAGCGAGCTATTGTTGGCTTATCAAGCATTGGGTTGCAATATGTCACTCAAGATTCATTTTTTAGACTCACGCCTAGAATTTTTTCCTCAGAATTTGGGGGTTGTGAGCGATGAGTACGGAGAAGGAGGTTCCATCAGGGCATTTCTAAGATGGAAAAACGTTACCAGGGCAAATGGAACCCAAACATGTTGGCAGATTACTACTGAACACTCAAAAGGGACCAACCAGGATCTAAATTTGCTAAAAAATCTTAGATCGAAACTTCATAGTAAAACTTTTTTACATTTTTGGTTTAGGTCATTGTTTTTTTAAAATATTTTAAATTACTTAAGAGAATAAAATTCTGGCCTAACAGATTTTTTTATGTTTTTTTTTTTTACTGCCAACCACCTATTAAAGTAAAAAATATCATAAAAACCCACGTGGCACGACAAAGTAACAATTTTGTTTACCAGTACAATCTACAAACAATGCAAGCACTTCAGGGAAATATCAAAAATTTTGAAAAATATTAAGTGGTTTTTAGTTTTAGTAATCAGATACCAACAGATGGCCAAAAACATGTTTTATTCTTTTTAATTAATTAACAACGCACTCGGTTTTTTGCACTTTTTTGCATAATTATTTATTTTTTTCATATTCACTAATAAAAGCCGGTTTTTAGCATGATTTATGCTCAATATAGTAAGTATACACCTATATAACCTAACGCAAATTACATTATTTATATTTATAAATATTTATGGCGCGTAAAAAGAGTGTATGTAAAAAGTCCCATGTACTTTTTTGTATAAATACCAGTAATTTGTATTGTTAATTTATTGAATCATTATATATTCTTAACTTGTTCCAAAAAATCTAATGTATCACTTTTTGATGTTTAAACTTTAAAACCAAATCAAATAAGCAAATATGTATACAACACGCTTCTGTCATAATTACAAGTATGTTTTAAAATACCTTAATTTATAAGGTAAGCATAAATCATTTTGTCAATAGATGTGCAAAAAAAATATTGTTTGTAGAGGCTTTTATCAGGATAACGAAATAAAAATTAAAGTAGGAGAAACTCAGGTTAATTTGGACAGTATGTGTATCCACTATGGAGCGATTAGCATTCTTCTAAATCAAATCTAGTAAATGAAGAGTGCAGAACTCGAAATACGCAGGCAATATTTCATCGATAATCGATGCGCGTTCGGCGTTGACAAGGAAGGTATCGGAAAAAAACCCATCAATTGCTTCTTGCAAAGCATTATCTCTGAGGAAACTCACGACTAATAAACAACATTGTGCATACATAACGAATGACACAGTCAGCAACTCGTCATGCTAAACGCGGTCGAATGCTTTGGATACTTCAAGTACAACCTTGCTTATCAAAGCTCTTCTGGTGGTCGTTCAGACGTTCACGCTACTTTAAATGATATTAGTTCGTAACATTTTCTATATTATTGTGAATATACTTTTTAACTTTTTAGATGTAGGCTAATTGAGCCTGCATATGATGGTTGCTGGTTTGATTCCGGCAATCGGCTGGGTATGTGTGGGTATTTTTAGGTAATAATTAATGCAGAAATGCAATAACGCCCATAGTAGCACTACCGAAAGGTTTTAAAAGTGCCCTGAAATATAAATGTGTATGTTTTGGTACTTGGGCGTTGACAGAGATTGACATCCTCGTCAATATACCATGCCGTCAGAAAGTATTTGCCCACCTAGACATTTCAATGTAACTTCCAAAATTTAATACCTAATTAAACCCTTTTATTATATTAGGAAAATTTAATTGTCCTTAACAAGTTCAATCATAAAATTCTTTAGATAAGCCTTTTCAAGTTTCTGCCTTTTTGGAAATTAACCATTCGCAAACAGTACTTCGTCATTGATACAGGCTCTGATAATTGCGAGACATCAAAGTCACTCGAGTCGACAAATCGCGAGTGATATGCGGATGCCAAGGAGAACGATTAACTATATTGCAAAAAATTATCTGCGAAACATGGAATTCTCAACTAAAAACGTTCAGGAAGGCCTCCAAAAACGACTCCCGCACCAGAAATCACGGCTCAAATAAAACTGGAGCGGCCCATCCCCATCAGCGTGACAACCGTGATGAACAGGTTAGCAGAAGGTGGACTATACGAGAGAATTGCAGTGAGGAAACCACTTCTTAGGCAAGTGAATAAACGTAAACGATTAGAATGGGCCCGAGAACATGAAAATTGAACATCAGAACAATGGAATTCCGTCCTTTGGAACGACGAATCTAAATTCGAAATTTTCGTTTACAGGCGGCGGTCAGCTGTAGAGAGGATGGCTGCTTACAGTAAAACATGGTGGAGGTTCAGTAATGGTATGAGGTTGTTTTGGCAACGGTAAAGTTGGAAAAATCTTTAGGATATTAGGAATCATGCGAAAAGAACAGTATAAAAAAAGTTTGCTAATTCAAATGCTTCCTTCTGAAAGATATATGTTTCAGGGGAAATTTATTTTTCAGCATGACAACGACCCTAAACCTTCTGCTAAACAAATTAGACAACTTTTCGACCAATGGAAATCCGATGACGTCCTAGGCCCCACAATCACCCGACTTGAACCCCATCGAATTGGAAAGGTGTGTTCGAAAATTCAATCAATCATCAGAGAATTACTTGTGGAAACTTTTACAAGCAGAATAGGTTAAAATAACCGAAGAAACTCTGAAGAAACTAATGTACAGATCCGAAACTCTGTAAAGCGGTAATTAAAACCAAAGAAGGTCACATAGATGAGAAAAATCCTGGAAAATCATGAATATTTTTCTGATTTTCTAGACTGTAAATAATGTGAAAATAAATAATAATTCATTAAAATTAAAAAAAAAAAATATATATTATCTGGGTTTTTGTTGTCTGAAATAACTAGGTGGGCAAATACTTTCTGGCGGTAGTGTATCTCATTAGTAGATGTAGTCAGAAAAATGGCAAAAATCCCTAGAGTCGCGGGAAGATGAACTATAAAAAAAAGCAGAAAAGAAATATTCCTTTTCTGTAGGATACGTTGACATAAACATAAAATCTGGTGACAGTTTAATGACACACTTTTAAGTTCAGATAAGTCAGGTATTTTGTCGGGGTCAGAACTGTCTAGCCCCAATAAAATATTAGAGATTAAGCGACATTATATTTTTAATGGCTTCATTATCGTATAGTTCTACCTGCTTTTCCCCTATTGTTTTTTTCATCTTTCATTCAATTTGCAAAATATCTTTGTATATTGATTTCGTTGTTATCGGTGTCGTAAATTTTTAAATCAAGATAATTCACCAAATTATCATGTGAGCAAAATAACCACTATTAATGTTACTACGATAAAATCTTAAAAACGTATTCTTTCTGACTGAAGTTAAAAATATTTCAGTACTTCCCTAGGAAACATTTTAGAATACAACTTCTTTAACATTCTCACCCTAAGAAAAAACCTAATTTCAATATTACAAGTTGATATCATAAGGGGTAATACCACTCTAAAGTTAAGAGAAAAACCTGATTTTAAGAATTTTTTTTTTTTGAAATATAGTGAACGCAATCCAAAATTTACTCAAATGCTTTTATTATACATACTTTAAAGTACACTTACCTAATTTATTTATTTTTTTTTACAAAATAGTGGCACCAGTACTCAGTAAAGGTAGATGCATCTTATAAATAGAACTCTGCGGCCGGAACAATTTGCAAAATTTTTTGAGTTCTACATAAGATTTTCTCGGAATGTACACAGAAAAATTAAAAAATATTGATTTTTTTTAGGAAGTGTTTGAAGAAAGTGTTTCATTTTTCGATAAAAATCACGTAAAAAATCATTTATAAAAAAAAAAATATAAAATTCGTACGTACTTCGCTAGATAAGGTAATTTTGAAGGTACAGTTAGAATTTCAAATAAATCGGTGATATTTTTTTTTTTTTTATATGGGTCTAGCACACGTGCTGCAGGGAAGTCTCTAAAGCGCTCCAGGAGCGGCACGAGTGCGGAAAAAGCGATTCACGTTGTTCTTGAAACGCTGTAAATTGTACTCGGTGGGAAACACAGCGCTGGGCAAATTATTCCAAAGGGATGACGTTCTCCATATAAAAGATTGCTTGAAAAGCGTTGTACGCGGAGTAACAAGCTGAACCTCATACGGATGCGAAGCACCAGCGCGACGTGTATTTCTAACATGCACCGCTTTGGGAGGAATTAAGCGGGCTACATCCTTCGAACACTTTCCATGAAAATACTTGTAGAACAGACTCAAGTCGCCAACCGTTCTTCGATGTTCCAGCGAATCAAGGCCGCCGGTCAATTCCGGGTCCCCAATCAGACGGACCGCTCTTCTCTGAACAGAATCCAACAAATGCAGTGTATGTTTGGGAGCGGAGCCCCAAACGTGGGAGCAGTATTCCATAGTTGGTCGAATTTGGGCTTTGTAAAGAATTAACAGTTGCTGTGGGGTGTAAAGCTTTCTGGTTCTAAATAATATTCCCAACTTTTGAGAAGCTCTCCTTGCTATGCCTGCAACATGTTCATGCCAAGACATATTTGCTCCCAAACTAACGCCCAACAAATTGAGCGATGATGCTAGGGGAATGGAGTGCCCCGACATAACTATGTCGGGTTCAGCAACGTTAACTTTTTTAGAAAAAACTGCCGCTTGGGGTTTTGTAGCGTTAAATTCCACTTGGTTACTGTCATCCTGAGATAGAATTTCTTCCAGGTCTTTGTTAAGTTGAACGACCTCCTGCTGTCTGCGGATATTCGCCTGAGCAGCCGATGTCCGAGCGTTCAAGGCGAATGAAGAGACAAGCGTACTGTCATCTGCAAAGCTATAGATTGGATTCCCGGTCTTTTCCAGCAGATCATTAATGTAAATGAGAAAGTATGGAGCCCTGGGAATTTGAAGAAATTATGTTTCTGGCCAGTTTCAGAAATGTAGTTTTGAGAAAAACGTGCTTTAAAGTTATATAAATTTTCTAGATACCTTTAATCTGCTTATTCCCTAAAGCATCATTTAAGCCAAAAAAAATGTCGATTTTTTCAAATTTCTAGAGTGGCATTACCCCTTAAATTATAGCTTGATCACAAAAAAACATGAGCACATAATAATTCTTTTAACATTAAAAACAATATGAAAACAAAATAATTTTCAGATTCATCGACTCCAGAAACCCTAAAGACAGCATATAACACGATATATACTTAGCAACCACCTAAACTCCCCCTCCATTCCTTTTACGTCTTATATGTTTGTTTGAAATAATTAGGCTTAACGTTTCGTCAAAAACGTAGAAAAATTCTCATAATACTATTGAAAGAAATGGAAGCGTATATTCAAATGAACTCAAACCCATAAAAAAAAGAAACTATAGAAAATTTATCAACCTCATCCCTTTTGCCCTCTTCCTCATATTACTAAAAAATTATAGGAATTATCCCTACTATAATTGACAATATTTATAACTGACTAGCCGTGCCTGTGGTTCCGTTCTCGTGGACTTCATTCACTATTATCGTCACTGCTTATTCCTTATATTACCTAACGTAATAAAATATATCCTATAACCTGGCCAGAGCATATATATATATATATATATATATATATATATATATATATATATATATATATATATATATATATGTTTAAAAAAAAGCACGTAGATCGGATAAGTGGTGCCCGAGTGATAAGCGCACTAACGGACAGGTAGGCAGACAGAGAAGCAGAGAGACGTTGCATTGTATATGTATTATAGAAGATTATAGATAATCTGGTCAAAAAATAAATGAATGAATTTAAAAAAAAAAAAAAACGTAAATCGAATAAGTGGTTCTTGAGTGATAAGAGCACTGACGGATAGACAGACAGACAGAGAGACGTTGTATTTTATATATATTATAGATATTCTTTGCTATATGATATTGTTCCATATTTAATGGTTTAGGCAGTGTATTGCAAGCGAACGTGTTGGGGGCAAACTTTATTTAGACTTGACTCACTATTATAGTCACTGTCTATTGTATGTTTAAAAAAAAGCACGTAAATCAGATACGTAGTTCTCCAGTGATAAGCGCATTAACGGACAGACAGACAGACAAACAGACAGAGAGACGTTGCATTTTATATATATTATAAATACCTCATTTCGTCCGAAAATTATCGTTTCAACAGACAAACAAAAAGAAAGATAGACCGGCGAAAATTACCTGCCTCCCTTAGCAAGTTAAGAAACACATAATTTCATACTTAGTATGTTTTTCAGTGCCTGTTAACACAGATATTCATAGCAACACTGAAGAAAAGATGCTAAACTGATAACTTTTTTAGGTATAATTCTTTTTGGTTTCTCCTGTGTCATTCGAATCAGTAATGCATGTAAAGACTAAACGGATGATACAGTAAAAAATGGTAACTCTGAAGTTGAGCTTACTGACTGACGATGCCAATGCGTGTGATGTCAAGGGAATCAAGAGTATTTCTCGTGACAGGTAGGGGGAACAACAAAACATATCTCCAACTAGCAGGCCAAGGTATGATGTTGCTGTGGTTTAGCTGGTAAAGTTCGGGGGCGTATAACATGAGATCGTGGGTTCGAATCACACTGGCACCGAAACACTTTTTTCAATACTCTTGTGATTGTTTTTTTACTTTCAAGCATATACAGGATGATATAGAAATCATAATATATTTAATATATGAAAACTGACATATCTCTGTAGCAAAAACAATTATAGAAAAATACTTATACATAGCACCCATCGATATTAACATGTAAAACTAATTCAAAGAAATCACAAACTCATGTTCTAAAGTTAACACCCCCACTGCCTAGAAAATTACGTAGAGTAATATTTTAATTACGTATTCATATCAATGCAATTAATTGACGTCTCGTCATCTGTGCAGTTCCAAATAAGTAAAATAACGTAAAATGCATTAGATACTAGGTTATGAATATACAACAATATTGTTCGCCTCAAATACTTTTACAAAAAAGTCCGCGACAGCAAATGTCTATCTACAAAACTTAACCCATATTTTGAAAGTAAAAATATTAAAAATAGACTTCAACTAAAGAGGGTAATTTAGGTAGGAAAATATGGAAATCCTTATTAAATTAAATGCGTTCTTTGTATTGCGAATTTAACGAATATAAAAGCTATCTTTAAATTGGAACATTTGAATGACTAGTTTAGATTTTACAAGGATGTTTCTGAACTTGCGCCGCCCACAAACTCATTTTAAAAGTAGGAGCTCCTGTAATATTGCTAGGTAATTTAAATCGACCAAAATTATGACATTCTTCCGCAAAATCCCATGTATTTTCTTTTGATCCTCAAATCTCTATTGTTAGTGTGTAATGGAGTTAAGTTAGACGTCAATAGGGCGTTATGAGACAGTGTTGCTAATTCTATGTGAAGTAGTATTTTTTGGGCTGAAGATGTTCATCGATGAGGGGTATGCTAGACTCGGTTAAAAAGTCTGATGACGATGTGATTGTTAGAATTGTCTTGGTTATTTTTAGTGTGTACGAGGGATAGATTAGATGTGAAAAAGACGCTAATGAAGTTAATAGTTTTTATTTCGATAAAAAGTTGGTCAAAAAGGCATTAGAGAGGGTTACTGGCTGTTTTTTGATAAAAAGGTTGTTAAAAAGGTGCATGTGTAAATGTGAAAAAGGTATTAATGCGTGGTGTGGTTTTTTTTATATAAAGTTGATGAAAGATGCCTAATATGAAGTGTTTTTTGGTAAAAAAAGGTTGTGAAAAAGGTCTAATATGGGTTGTTTTCTGTTGAAAAGTAGTTGAGAAAGGCTTTATATGAGGGTAGAAAAGGGTACGATCGTCGGACCAAAAAGTCCTAACGTGCTTTTTTTTATTTAAAAGATGTTCAAAAAGGAAGCAAGCTTGCTTAGCGTAGAGAAGGGTAAGTCAAAAAGTCTTTATTATGACAAAGAGGTGTCGGTAATTGTTTAAGATGGTAATTTACCCTCATTTTTGAATGACATTAAGTACCAATACATAGTATAAAACCCCCGGTAGCGTCTGTCTGCCTATTTGTCAATTTTCTTAGTAACAGAATGGATTTTATTCCGGTTTTCACTAACGAATAGAATGTTTCAAGAAGACTGTTTATTCTGGCACCCGGGGAAAAGACACTTAATATGGTGTATAAAGAAATACTTTAAATTATCTATATCTTAGATGCGTTATTTTTGGCTACACTGAATTATAATGAAGAGTTAAACAGTAACATAACAACTCCCATGCGAAGCAGCCTTGGTCTCCTCCCACCTATTTATATGGGGGGGGGGGACATCAGGTCCTAAAAACATTAATCTTTCACCCCAAATTAAAAATGAATATGTCGAATTTCCAAAACGTAGTACCCCAGGCGAATAGAGGAAACTCAGAATCTCGCACTGCTCTTGTAGTCAGCCCCATGAATTCTGGGGCGGGACAAAAATTCGAAAATAAAATTGGGGTGGCTTATATCCGAATATGGATAGAATAAGTTAATGATGATGATGATCAGTTCGCGTAATATATTTTGTGTATTAAATATTAATTACTATTGCTTACAATTCTTGTGTTTTTGGTTTAGGTGGGTGACAAAAGCAAAGATTTCTTTTTCTACTTTTATTTTCATTCATTAGCAGGTACATACTAACTTTTTAAGATTTAAAGAAGATTTTTTTGAACTGAGTTTATTTGTTCTGTTTTAGTTTTATTATTATAAACTATTTTCTTGCAATTGGCTACCTTAAGAACGGATCAATATTGATTTATCACAGTAATTACTCAAAATGTAGTACGTCGTATTATTTACCGTTTTGAATTAATGCAAACAGATTAGAGATTATTAAACTTTAGTCCTCCATATTGCCAATTTCAAAATATTATAATATATATATATATATATATATATATATATATATATATATATATATATATATATATATATATATATATATACGACTAACATGAAACTAAAATATCCACATCACTTAGTCCCCTTAACAGAATTATTAGAGGTTCCTGGTATGGTCGTCTAGCTCTTGAAGTCTGGATAAGGTTTAACCCCAATATGAGTAGCAGTGTCCTGTACGGATTCCTGTCACCATCTTCAGGCTTTTCTTGCTTAATTTCAACAAAGAGCTTTTGGATTATCTCATCTCTAATGCCTTGTTCCAGTCTCTTACAAACTTATTGTTCGGTAGATCTGCAGTCGCAGCACCACCCTGAATAAATCATATGCTAGTAATCCTAATCTCAATTTCAATTTAAGTAAAATATATTAAAATTATAAATTACTAAAATTTTAATCTGTCAAATTAGATTCATCATTTTTAATTTATGAAGCATGAATTACATATTAGTAATTTGCTACTTCAAAAACTCTTCAATATGAATTTTGCTCAAAATCGGTTAAAATTCGTAAAATATTCAGCGTTTAGCTCACAATAACGGATCCGTCATTTCGTATTTTTAATAACAGTTTATACACTCAAAATTGTCTCCAGACAACATATATCTTGTTTATATGTGTGTTGATTGTTTTTATTATTTATGGTCTTTCTAACATTTAAAGTCAATGTCACAGCCTAACCAGCGTAAAAGTTACGAGGTCAAGGTTTCTCATTGTCTTTCATCAATAGATAACACTTCGTATCAAAATTAAGTATCTGAGGTGACATTCTTGAAAAATTTTGACCTTATATGAAATTAAAATTACCCAAAAAAAATATTGCAAGGTCTGCACCGCTAGTTTTTTTAAATTGTTTAAACCTTCGGTCACAAACGGTGCAACAACTGTTGCCAGTATTGGATCAACATGCGCTCCTGAGCGTGATGAAGACCGTTCATGGTACCAGTCTTTCCATACCGGCATTTTCGTCAAATCGGAATATGATGGAGGAACGTGTACCGGCGTACAAGGTTAGAGAATATGTCCGTTGATCAGTATTGTTTTGATTTGGTAGTCGTAGACTTTTAGCCAAAATCGGCATTATCGGTGTTGAATGGTCAGCAGTTGACAGTATATTGAGAGTTTCCTAAATTATGCGAGCTATTTATGCATTGTTGTGACCGTATATTGTAGAGGTTGGCGCTGCCTCTGTCCCTCTAAGCTTGGCGTTATTCCATAGGCTGTTAGCTGTTATTATGCATCTTCATGGGACTGGAAGGTTGAAGGCATTACCTCTTTTGTTTAAAGTGCAAATTTTCCAGATTTCAATAGTTCATTCTTGTTTTGTAGTGTTGAACCGTGGTTATTTGTTTGCCGCTTATGTAGTTTGGTCTATGATATTTTTATAAATGCCAATTTTAGCACAAAATTACTTCATATGTGCCACTTTCATAACTAACCAATGCATCTACACAAAATGAAACTGCCTTAGGTGATGATTTTCTCGACTGACTGTGAGTTATCGCCATTTACATCAACAATCAAGACATGTTAATTTAATTTCCACTCATTATATGTAACTTTAACACAAACAACTTGACAGTTGGGTTACCTATATATTTTTATTTCCCTAGCTAAAAGTAATGTGTTCTGGAAAAAATTACTCTCCTAGATTTTTGTACCTCACGTTTCAGGATTCTTTGATCACAAAAAATAGTTCCGTCGGTCTGTCTGTTTGTTCACACGATAACCCTCGAACAACTACGATTTCAAATTTGGTAAAAATATAATATTTGAAGTAGGTATGAAATCTGTAAGACGATGAAATGGTGGATGTTAGTAAATTTTGCATATTTTTACTACTATTATCACATATTTTCTTGGTTCTTGGCTTCGATAATGAACGAATTTTAAGTATATTCATTCAAACACATAAGGGGATACAATTGTCTAGCAGGTTCGTATATACTGTGTGAAATAAAATACAAAATACACTTACTGCAAGACGAAACGATAAGAGACCTAAACAGACGACGATTAGATCAAAAATTAAATGAATTTAACTACGACCACCTCCAACAGATGTATGATCACATAAAAGAATGCATCAAACAGGCGGCCCTAGAAGGATTAGGTAAAGAAGACAACGAGAATAAGAAACATAAAATTAGAATCTGTCAAAAAAACCAAAGAATCTATAAAGGAGAAAAAAAGACTATACAAAAAATGGCTGAATTGAAAATCAGAAGAAGGTCTACAGAAATATAAAGAGAAAAATGCAGAAACGAGGAGGATGATAAACAAAGAAAAGAACGAGAGATGGGAAAAATCGTGCGAACATGTAGAACAGTATATTGGAGGAACTAGAAGCACAGAGTCATGGAGAATAATTAAAGCATAGAGAGAAGATGTATATAGAGTATATCCCAGAAAACGAGTGGGAAGAATATTATAAGAAGCTGCTAACAGAAGACAGACAAGAATTCCAGGAAGAGAACCCTGAAGAACAGAATAATAAAAAAAAAGAGATAGAACTAAGCTATGAAGAAGTAAAGAAGACAATAAAAACACTCAAAAATAATAAATCTGCAGGGCCTGGGGGTGTGGTAAACGAAATGATTAAGTATGAGTCTAATAAATTACATCGAATGCTGAAAGACATGTTCCACAGAGCGATAAATGGAGAAAAAATACCAGAGGAATGGTCAAAAGCCTATGTAGTATCTATATTTAAAATGAGAGACCGCAGAAAATGCACAAACTATAGAGGCCTAAGCATAATATCGAGTATGGGACGTTTGTATGGAAGAATTATTAAAAATATCATAGAGGAAAATATAAAAGGAAAAATTGGAGAAGACCAAGCAGGCTTTACGGCCGGAAAATCATGTATAGACCACATATACACTATAAAACAAACAATGGAAAAAAAACTGGCAAAGAATAGAGAATTTCATCTAGCCTTCATAGACATAAGAAAGGCCTATGACTCAGTACCAAGACAACGATTATGGAACGCAATGAAAGAAATAGGCATTGACAAAGAACTAATATACGCAGTAAAAGCTTTCTACGAAAACAACACAGTGAACATAAAAATAGGACATAAAATAGGGAAGAGACTCCAAACATCAAAAGGCCTATTACAAGGATGCTCTATATCCCCCACACTATTCAAAATATACCTCGAACAAACATTAAAAAAATGGAAGCAAAAATGTAGTGGAATGGGAGTCCCAATACGAGAAGATTATTTATATACTCTAAGTTTCGCAGACGACCAAGTAATCATAGCGCAAGATGAGGAAGACCTCAGTTATATGGTGAAAAAACTGAAACAAGAATACACTAAAGCAGAATTAGCAATAAACTTTGATAAAACGGAATATCTAACAACAAAGGAGGGAAACGTGGAGAATCTAGAAGTCGATCAAAGGAACCGACAGATTTAAATATTTAGGTACCATGATTTCAAAAAACGCAACATCAGAATAAGAGATTAAAGCTAGATTAGGACAAACGCGGACATGCATAAGACAATTAAATTCGGTCCTGTGGGACAAGCATATTACAAAGAGAAACAAAACACGCATATACAAATCAATAATAGAAAGCATAATGACATACGGGTCAGAAACAGGGACGATCAACAAAAGAAATAAATCTAAAATTAACGCGGTAGAGATGGAGTATTGGAGAAGATGTTCTAGAGTGACACGTATGGAGAGAATAACAAATGAAGAAATAAGAAGCAGAATGTACATCAAAGAGAACGCAATAAACACCATTGAAGAAAAACGATTAAAATGGTTTGGACACATAAGACGGAGCGAAGATAATAGGTAGATAAAGAAAATAACGGAGTGGACCCCTATAGGGAGAAGAAAAAGAGGAAGACCCAGACGATCGTGGAAAGACGATGTGGACGAGGCTATGGAGGACAGGGGTCTAACAGATGGAGGCTGAGAAGATAGAAACGGATGGAATCAAAGGCTGAGAGAAGGAAGACAGCGTCAGCTGTAGAAAATCCTTGATATATATAATATAGTGTGTTAAGCGTTCTTAGCGTCAGGGAATTTAAAAAATTGTGTTTTTTCATTGTTTTAAATTTTAAGAGAAATAGTTAAAGGAAATGTCAGATTTTGGTTGTAAATATCTCTAAAACTCTTCCTCTCTTCAATAGCCCAGTCATCAGAGGCAAATTTTGATGAAAAGCTCTCAAGGGTTCGCTAAGCATACAAAATCGAAAATAAAATGAAAAATTTGCTTTTTCACAAATATCTCAAAAAATAAAAAAGATATCGAAAAACTTATAGATCCACGTGAAAAAACGGGAAATCTTACGAAAAAAAAGGATATAGATTACACAGGCCGACACATTTTTTACCCATAAACCAAAATATACTTTTCCCAAGGTTTTTAACGCGCTAAATTCGAATCCGAGGTCAGAATTTCTCTGATGGCTCCAGTTTTCGAGATATTCTAACCTAGAAGTTCGAAAATCACGGTTTTTTAAGATATTTGAGGTTATGTTACATCGAAAAGTAGTTTTTTTTTATGAAACCATTAATGGGGTCCGAAAGAACTAATCTGCTTCTTTAAAACGCATTTGGATTTGTTTTTTATCTTTAAGAAATCCTATGTTGAATTTAAGTAGATAGACTTATTTCTCGATTTTTGGAAAATGAAAGGCATCGAATAAATACAATTCTTCGACGCATTAACTTTTCTGTTTGTCTATTAAACTCAAAATAAGTCTAATTTGAAACATCCTTCACCATAAATTAACAACCGTTACAAAAGTTAATGCGTCGAAGAATTGTATTTATTCAATGCCTTTCATTTTCCAAAAATCGAGAAATAAATCGAAATACTTAATTTCAACATACAATTTCTCAAGGACGAAAAAAGATATCCGGACAAATCTAAATACATTTTGAAGAGAAAGAATAGTTCTTTCGAAGCTCATTAACGGTTTGATAAAAAAAAATACCTTTCGATGTAACATAACCTCAAATATGTAAAAAACCCGTGATTTTCACACTATTAGGTTAGAATATCTCGAAAACTAGAGCCATCAAAGAAATTCTGACCTCGGATTCGAATTCAGCGCGTCAAAAACCTTAGGAAAAGTATATTCTGGTTCCTGGATAAAAGGTTTGGCCAAAATTTGTATTTTTTTAAATTTTAAAAAATTTAAAATTTTAATAAATTCTCACGCTAATTTAAAAAAAAATCTTTAAAAAAAATTCATATACTATTTTTTTGTAGAGTTTCCCGCTCTTTCACGTGGTGCTATTAATTTTTCGATATATTTTTTTATTTTTCGAGATATTACCGAAAAACCGAATTTTTAATTTTATTTTGGATTGTGTGGGCTTAGCGTACATCAAACTTTAGCAAACGTTTTTTTTATCGTATTCTACGTCCAAAAAAACTACCTGTATGCCAAAATACAGCCCGTTAACACTTAATGAGACCTCAAAACCCCTGGCGACTGAGCTATCAACTATTTTTTCTAAATATCCTATCATAAAATAGCTTTCATTTAAAGTATCGATTTTAAGTGCTTGAAATATTTTTGAGTGTGAGAAAATTAAATTTAGTATTTATCTTAGAACTACGTGTTTGCAAGAAAAGTATTCGGTAAATCATATCACCAATTTTTTAAAATTAACAATTTTCTATATGTTTAAATATCCTCAATTTGATATTAAATTTCATATAAAATTTATAATTACATGAAGAATATTGTAAGTCTTTTTACCTCCATAATATTCACTAACAAATCAGTAAATGTTATGGAAAAATATCGTCAAATTTTAAGCACCTCTTTAAGTATATATGGTTCTTTTTTTAGTAGACTAGTGTTTTTAGTTAATCATCAGTACACATCAATAACCCAGTGTTATTTAATTGACATTTCTCTTATAAAAAAACTTGTTAGAATTGTTGCAATTTAATTTTAGATTCAAGGTTAATTGGAAATAAAATTATAATAACAATAAGTTTAATTAATTGTTAAATTAAAACTCCATCATCGCAGACATTAATTCAGTAACCTTGTTATATGTCCTAGCCCTGATACAGACGAACTGTAATAAAAAAAACTTTAGTTTTATGAATGACTCAACTAAAGGGCTACTAAAGGGGTAACTGAACACGTACACTAAGGGCCCTACCCTTTTCAATTGTATTATTTTAAGGACATAATCACCCTTCCAAAAGAGATTCTTTTGGGCCGATTTAACACATCTTCTACTTATTTTAGTAATTGCAGAAGTTTCACATTATTTTCGCCAGTTTAGTCACTTGGTTGTGCGTATATTTTTTAAAGTGTTGCTAATTTCGATTCGAGGAAAGGACATGTTTTTAAATATACGTGCTAAAATGTGGAGAAACATTTTTGTTCAAAAAAAAGATTGCAAATTTTGATGTCCATTTAAAGTAATAACGCGATAATGTTACAGAAACAGGTCGTATTGCATCTAACTGTTGTGAGTCTATTCCCATCTTAACTACTGTATACCTACTTAACTTGACCTAACTATACATACTAACCTATAAACAGATATGTATAGTTTTGTAGCATTATCTATATAAGGAAACCTAAGTGCTATGGCAAATATCTAAAATTTTCAATAAAAAAGTGGCGATAGCATAATTATATTTGCTTGGTGTGGAAAACCTGTAGTGGGTTTGTTAACCCGTTTTTATATACGATTTGTTTTGATTAAAATTATGTTACCGTTTACCATGTTACCTTTTAAAGTGAACAGTTATCATTATATTTTACATTTTCAGATGATGGGATTCACCCAATGCTCCCCATATTTACATTCAAACGCTATTCAATATTCAAAATAGACTAAAGTCTGCGAGACTATAATAGTTTGGTCGAATTTATAGTAACATAGTTTTAAAATTTTAAAATTCATTGGATCACTGGCAGTATAGCAATTTTATCAAAACTTTAATCTAATGAAGTCCAAATTATCGTGCATAGTTTTGAGTTAATAAAAAATAAAATAAATACATTTCTATGTACAGGGCGCCTCACTAAAATCCAGACAAATCAAACAACTTTTTTAAGGGTTCTTGACATATCCAAGCATTCGACCGTGTTTGGCACGATGGACTGTTGGCTAAGCTACGCTCTGATGGTATGTCTGAAAAGTTCTGTTTGTGGCTCTCATGTTTCCTCAGAGAGCGTTCTTTGCAAATGGCGGTCGACGGATTTCATCCTAACACCTTCACTATCAACGCCGGTGTGCCCTCTCCATACTGTCTCATACTCTCTTTCACATTTACATTAACGATCTGCTGGAAAAGACCGGGAATCCAATCTACAGCTTTACAGATGACAGTACGCTTATCATTTCATCAACTTTGAACGCTCGGACATCGGCTAGTCAGGCGAATATCCGCAGACAGCAGGAGGTCGTTCCACTTAATAAAGACCTGGAGGAAATTCTATCTTGGGGACAAGTAGAATTTAACGCTACAAAAACCCAGGCAGCAGTTTTTTCTAAAAAAGATAACGTTGCTGAACCCGACATAATCATGTCGGGGCACACCATTCCCCTAGCGCCCCCCGTTGCTGGGCATTAATTTGGGAGCAAATATGTCCTGGCATGAACATGTTGCAGGCATAGTAAGGAGAGCTTCTCAAAAGTTGGGAATATTATTTCGAACCGAAAGCTTTACACTCCACAAATTCTTTACAAAGCTCAAATTCGACCAACTATGGAATACTGCTCCCATGTTTGGGGCTTCGCTCCAAACACACACTGCATTTGTTGGATTCTGTTCAGAGAAGAGCTGTTCGTCTGATTGGAGACCCGGAACTGACCGGCGGCCTTGATTCGCTACAAGTATTTTCAAGGAAAGTGTTCGAAGAATGTAGCTTGCTTAATTCCTCCCAGAGCGATGCATGTTAGAAATACACGTCCCGCTAATACTTCACATCCGTATGATGTTCAGCTTGTTACTTCGCGTACACTTTTCAAGCAGTCTTTTATATAGAGAACATCATCCCTTTGGAATAATTTTCCCAGGGCTGTTTCCCACCGAGTACAATTTACAACGATTCAAGAACAACGTGAATCGCTTTTTCCGCACACATGCCGCTCCTGGAGCGTTTTAAGGACTTCTCTATAGCACGTATGCTAGACCCATAAAAAAAGGGCATTTCTTTTAAAGAAAAAATAAGTTTAAAAAAATCGTTTGTTTTACTTGGTACTAAGGCCATTTATGTTAATAACAATCACACACACACAATCTATCCCTCATTAGCTTGAATAACCTCTATTCTCGGTCTGAAGCACTGGCACGCCCTCTGTAATTCTGCGCTGATCATATTGGCGAACGCTGCCGTAATAGCGGTCATTAGTGATGTCACATTGGATTGCCGAAACTTGTTCGTGGCCCTTTTAACTACGCTCCATACGCAGTAACATAAGCTTCTTAAATCTGGACTATAAGGAGGCCAGAATTGCTTGGACCAAAACATGTCAAAGTTGTCTAAGAGCCAGTTCTGGACCAAATGGCTCGTGTGAGTCGGTACACAGCCCTGCTGGAAAACATATGGCTTTCCTTTCGCAATATCGTCTATACATGGATTCACTATATTGATCAGGACTTTAAAATATACCGCTTTGGTCACAGTTTTGGAAGAAATGCGTTGACATGACATAACTCTCACTGGACACAACCCTTAGTACGTGGTCACGTGGCAGGAATTTCCTCGGTGTGGTGAGCAAGCCAGTGATTTCTCTGGCTAATTTTTTTCATCAAAGAACAGATAAGCAGATCGCGGCGAGCCAGTCGCTTTGTCTTGGAATCTTCAGAGAGCATCTGTCTTATCTTAATTGTATAGGAATGGTATCGAAGGTCTTCTGCGACAATTCTACGCACTGTCGGCTCGCTTCCACCCACAATCGACGCCAATTTTCATAACGATTGGTTAGTGGGTCCTTTGAAATCTGCGCTTGATTCCTTTTGATGACTTCAGGGGTCCTCATAGTATATTCTGTCAAGTGCCGCTTCCTCGCTGGCGTACTGGAACCATCGTTGGACTGTTCTTAGGCCTTGTACTTCGCTACAACGTCATAAATAGTTGATTTCTAGTATCCAAAAGACCTAATTATTTCCCGTGATGACCGGCCAGCGCGAAGGCCTGTGATGATAGCGGCTCTTCGAGTATACTCCGCTCTTGTTTTCGACATGGCGACAATTTTGAGACTAATATTATTTACTTCAGTTAGTTTGTTACCTGGAGGCCAAGGACGACCTCAGCAGAAGCATAATATGGCAGGAGATTTCAATTGAAATTTGTCTAGATTTTGATGACTCACCCTATATAACTACGAGCTGAATATTTTTTTTAATTTGTGCCTAAAAGTTATCTATAAAATTAAAAAACATAAGTGGCAACATCGAGCCCGAATTCCAGGAGATTTTACTACGCTATTACTATAAACTTATTACTGCCATTCTGATTATTTTTTCTACGTTGCCTCTAGAAGCCAATAGTAGTATTTTATTTATTATATTTCTGTGAGCTGTTTGTTGGTTTTACTGAGAAAAGATTATGTTAAGTTCAACCATAGTACGATTTTGTCAATTAAAAAACAAAAATTAGTAAATTTCAGACGCCGCACAGTGATTCGGCAAGAACATGCTAGCGGGACAATATTCATGACGTAATTTCCAGGAACCACTGATAACGACTTGTAAACAACTCCCCCCATTTAACGAATTCCAAGAATTAATTTGTTTATCACCTCATAAAGGTATCTTATCAGGGGGTCAAAGTAACCCTTATAAGAGAGGTCATTTTCATTTGCAAATCAGTTGCATTTTATGCACACTTGTGATAACATATTTTAAAATTGGTAGCAAAGTGAAACGAGTTTTTTGTGATGGAATATTCTGTTGAAGGTATGTACTCTATTATGACTTATATTTTTTATAAAAAATATGTATACTTTTGGTGTAATAACAATTTGTAAATGTATAGATAAATCCAGCAAATTTTACATTAATTGTAAACTTTAAAAGTAGCAACTTTTTTTATCCACATATATCCACCTAGATTTTTCTATATGTAATACCTACAACATTCAGGCACAGATTCATATATATTATAGACCCCGGAAAGGCCCGAAAGTAAAATTATTTTATTTTTTTCAGAACGAGTCATGACTATGACGAAAATGGAGTTTTTTGAAGAATGGCTAAAACATGACAAAACTGAACGAAACAGTGGCATTTTTTATTATATAAGTGAAAAATTCAATATGTCTGATGTTTCTGACGATTCTCTAAAACGACTCAAAATGAAAATATCAAGCCTATCAGCAAAATTCAATCAAAAGTGGACTTCTTTAAAGTGTAACAAAGAAATGTTTCTAATCAAACATAAAGATTGGTTAGAGGGATCCGGAATCGAAATAAAGATGTATGTTAACCAGCCGTGCATTTCAACATCATCAGCGGCTCTTTCCGTAGGGCGACCCAGAAAATCATTTGAAGACTCATCAACGAAAACGAAAAGACGGAGAGTAGAAGATCTTTTGGAATCGCGAAGTGCAAGTAAGCTTATTACAGCAGCTGAGTTAGCTACTCGAAAAGAAGGGCATCGAAGTGTTGCTAAACAGATCCATAACGTCGCGGTCAGTGAAACTAGAGAAAAGAATAAGTGTTCTGAACAAAGTCGGCCAGTTAACACCAGCTTATTATGTGGACTCGAAATCGACTTCTCACTCATATAAACAAACAAGAAAATGGTCAATGAAAGCGGGACATCAAGTGTATCCATCGTTTTATAGTTTAGGTAAGTCCAAAGCTTCTTGTTGTCCTTCTGACGAATATATTTCTGTGACTGAATCTCTAGCTGAAATTAAACTTCACGCGATTTTAGATAAAACGGCTGAACGATTAGTTAAAGCTCAGACGGAAGTCATTAGAAGTGTGTTACCTCGTTCATATTATACGTTGGTAAGCAAATGGGGCTGTGATGGGAGTTCGGGGCATAGCACGTATAAGCAGAAATTTGAGAACACTAATGCTACAGACGAATTTTTGTTCGTATACTCATTTGTCCCTTTGAGACTGTTTGATAGCGAAACTGTGATCTGGCAAAATCCAAGACCTTCCTCTACTTTATATTGCCGTCCTATTAAGTCTATTTTTGCCAAGGAGACAAAAGAGTTTACGAAAGAAGAAACTTCTAAACTTTTAGATGAAGTAAGTCAGCTTCTTCCAACATTATGTAACGTTGCTGGATCTCAAATCTCTGTTAAACACGATTTGTTGTTGACAATGACTGATGGCAAAGTGTGCAATGCCTTAACAGACACAAGTTCAACACAAAAGTGTTATATTTGCGGTGCCACCCCGTCTACTATGAACGAGGAGTCAAAGAAATATCCCAGCAACGAAGAACGCCTTGCATTTGGTTTATCTACTTTACATGCATGGATCCGGACGTTTAAATGTTTGCTTCACATCAGCTATCGTTTAGAAATAAAAAAGTGGCAAGTCAGGGGAGATAACGACAAAGCTATTGTGAAGCAACGCTCACAAGAGATACAAAAAGTGTTTAAAGATCGTATGGGTCTCATTGTAGATAAACCAAAACCTGGGTATGGTAACACAAACGATGGAAACACAGCACGTAAATTTTTTCCAAAGCTGAATTGAGCAGCGAAATTACAGGATTAGACGTAAACCTTATTCGTAGATTTCATGCAATTTTAAGAACTTTGTGATCGGGATATGACATAAATTATATAGAATTCGAAAAGTTTTGTGTTGATACAAGAAAATTATACCTTGATCTGTATTCGTGGTATTCCATGCCCGTTACTGTGCATAAAATTCTTGTACACAGCGCGGAAGTTATAAAGTCTTTTCTTCTTCCCATTGGACAACTCTCCCAAGAAGCCCAGGAGGCAAGAAATAAAGACTGTCGTAGATTCCGTGAACGCACACACCACGGTCACGTATTGCCACAAATACAGATCTTTTGAGAATGCTTTTAATTACGTCTGATCCTGTTATCAACTCGTATAGAGAATTACCGCGAAGAAAATTTACTTCTTTGCCATCGGAGGTTCTGCAGTTGATTATCCCACCTTCATTGCCATCCGAAACACCATCAGTAAGTCATCATCACGAATTAAATGAGGAGGATTATTTACTCTCTGAATATTCTACTGAATGGGAGAGCGGTGATGACGACTCATCTGATGGTGATTAGTAGGTTTAAGTATTTTTTTATTGTAATTATTATTCTTATTTTATTGTGTGTTGTAGTTGCTTATAATTCATGCCTTAGTATATAAGTTATTTAATATTATATTTCTTTTACTTATACACCTTGTTATTGTAAATAATTGATATATAGATACTGTTATTGTACTAATTTATTTTAAAAGAAATAATATTTTGTAAATTAATAAATGTGGGTACTATCATTATGATTTTTATTTTTTTCCTAGAAATTTCTTTGTAAACAAACATGATTGTGCTTTTCACACATAATGAGTAGGTAGACGTATGTAGCTAATTAAAGAACAATTAGCGACAATAGTGAACAAATGAGACACATTAGTAAACCACTTCCGTCTTGCAGCTATATATTTCGATTAATACACATACAGTACACATTTTTCAACTTTTTTTTTCTTAAAATAGCTTAAGATACCTGGAATATACATAAACAATTGAAATAAATGAAGAAATAATATTGTCCCGCTAGCTTGTACTAGTCGAGACACTGTGCGCCGGTATGCTTCCCAACCTACAAGAAAAGAAACTCGAGGGTTATATCCTACTCATACCAAACCACAAAGGTGGAAGTGCGACCAGGCAAATCTACTACGCCGGTAGTAAAAATACCAGGTAAACTCAATTAAATTGGGCGAAAAAAACATCCTAGCACAATTGCATGTTCTTGACAGTCACATATTTTACATTTTTACCTTCAGTTGTCAATAAACAAATATTTTCCTAAATAGAATTTACTTTATTAATCTATTCAAGAAAATTAAGTTTTCCCATCTATTCATCAACTGAGAAACACGAGGGAAACTATAAACTAAATCCCTACATTTTGTCAGGAAGAACTATCAAATATATAGCAAAATCAAGGTTATGTTCATATAAACAAAACATGGTAAAATTAATTTTCATTAGTTAAAATTAAACGGGAAAAATAAGATATTTCAATTTATGTCTTTTTAAGGATTAAATCAATTTAATATTTAATTTAAATAAAGAACACTTTATAACTATGAGAAAATTACATGCCTTACTCAAAGACGATGAGGAAGGAGATCGATTTTTCTCGAGGGCCAAATCTGACCATAACAAGATGACTTTGGTACTTTTCGCGAATTTAGGTTAGTTTCACGAATTCAGTTAAATGTCAATAATTTAAGTTTTAAAGAGGGTACGATTTTTACAACAGGTAAAAAATGTCAATGCGGTCCTTTCTGTTTAGGTAAGGTATAATTTTTCAGGTGTTTGGGTATTTCCAAGTGTTCGCAGTATGTTTGTTTGCAAAGTGTTAAAGACGTAAACAACTTTAATAGGATTTTCAACGATTGAAACCGAGAAGGAAAAAATAACAGTTACGAATAGTACATTCCTTATCATCATATCAGTGAAACTGATCAATTTCTGATAGTTATTTAGTAACTATATAGTACAGTGATTTCTGTAGTTTTATTTGGACACTGGTAAGGCTTTTAGGAATAGCAAGGAGGAAGTTATTAAAGATCTGTTGCTTTCAGTTTTTTTACTTATATTAAGCTCGTTTGCATAGGGAGGTCATAAAGATTTTAAAAAGGTGTAAAAACAAGACTAAAAAATAATGGGAAATGGTATAACCATCTTTAAAATATAAATATTTAAAGATGATGGTACAAATTACTTTTTTAGCCCGCCGTCTCTTGGTGGAATTTGGCGATCCAAATGGTTAATATTATCTTGGAAGCTGCGGCTCTGAAGATGTCAGTGGATGTTCGATTAAACCATCTTCTTACATCTTTAAGCCAAGGATTTTGGCGTTTTCCGATTGATCTTTTACCTTCGATTTTACCCTCGATGATCGTATCTCTCGTATCGAAAAAATTGACCCTAAAGAAATAATGTCATAAATATTTTTTTCACGCCGCCACTGGTGTACTATACAACTGCACAATATCGTCGAACCTTAACTAGAATGTCAAATCAAATTCAAAAAAGCGTTATTAATACTCAATAAAATTTACGAGGTTGGTTTATAGTTTTTGAGTTCTCAGTGGATACAGTGTGTTTTTTAGTACATTCATCCACTGTAAAGCCTTACGGCTTACTGGTGTCCTGCATAGTTCGTATGCCAATCCCTATGTACCCGATAATCTTTCCCGGATGTTTATTCTTTAATGGCTCTTATTTTTTGTGAAGTTACTTTGGCTATTGTTGTTAAAATTAGGGTAATTTTTTAATTTAGTCTGCTGGGAAAATTTTTTAATAAAAAATTATACAATCATATATATATATATATATATATATATATATATATATATATATATATATATATATTGTTGTCCTAGGTCAAAAGAGTCTTTCAGCTTCTTTGGCTTTTTTTGTTGCACATAAAAAAAGCGTTTCTTTGTTAACCACCGGCCCGCGGTGGTATCAAAGAATTTTTTCGGGCACATGCTGAGTATGGTTTTATACTGGTAGGTTTGTAGGGGAGGTTTAGTTATATCGTATTATTTTTGTTATTAGTATGAGTTCCTCGTTTTTTGATTCCTACTTTTGTTTATTGATATTGTAATTTCCACAGCATTTGGTACAGTATTTTTTGTAGTATTGGACATAAAGATTTTACAATTTTTTTAAAAGTTTTAACTTTAAATCCCGAAGTAGATGGCTCACTATTTAAATGTGCTAATCTCTGTTTGATTAATGATAATAAGAGAGGGAACATTAATATTTTCATTTCTTTTAAACAAATGTTCAGGAACGAGGTTCTTGTCCACGGGCCAATGATAGCAGCTCTTTGGTAAGCTTTTGCAAATAAACTTGCAACTTGATATTGCGTTACTTGACGACCTGGGTTTGCCCTCAACCATTTTTCTGCTGCTTGAATATAATAATAGCTCATAGGTTTGGAACTGAAGCCGGTCAGTAGTAAGGCCTAGCAGTTGTAACATTATTATATCCCATTAGCCTTTGATACGTTTAACGCTTCCAGCTTCTTCGACTGCGTTGTATTTTCATCAAGCAGAAGTAACACTTTATTTTCAAGGGTCGACTTGATGACGCTTATAAAATGTTTCATCAATTTTACAAATAAGTTTGAGTTACTACAGCCAGTGTCTAGAATGGTGACAACACTCTCAGAAGATGTGACATTCCCCATTTCAGGATTTTGTCTCATTCTTTGGAATATAAGCATTGGTGACACAAACTGTCTAGTCACCCTGGCACAACACACGGCCTCTTTCTCCGCTTAGGATCGCGCCGATTTGTTTCTTTCTTTTTAATCCTAAAACTCTTGGAGTTTTTTTTTCTGGAAAATCCACTTTCATCAATGTTAAATATATCTTTAGTTATCGCCCCTTACCAAGGAATTATTTCTTTTTTTTTGCCCCTAAAATTTTATTTGCTTTATTGTAAGTGGCTGCGTTTCATGGGAGGGTTAATTTTGTAAATTTGGTAAAATAAAGTTTTGCCCCTTTTTTTTAATTTTTCAAATTTTCGAATTTGAAGGAGTATTGCATGTGCTTCTATATGACCCCACGGGTCATCCATTTGAATATATGCCGTGAATTTCATAGCACTCTCTCTCTCTCTCTCTCTCTCTCTCTCTATATATATATATATATATATATATATATATATATATATATATATATATATATATATATAAAGTTTAGACATCGCCACTACGGTCGCGCTGAAGGTCAGAGAGTGTTGCAATTTTGTCCACTATTTTCTACTTGTTCTTAGTGCACCCACTAAAGTTTCTAACGGATCACTGATTTGGTGGGAAACGATCTTTTAGATTCACCTTATCGCGTCTCAAAATTGCCTTTAGTTCAGACGTTTCATGGGGGGGTAAATTTTGTAAATTTGGTAAAATACAGTTTTGCCCCTTTTTTTTTAATTTTTCAAATTTTCGAATTTGAAAAAAGTATTGAATATGCTTCTATATGACCCCATGGGTCATCCATTTGAATATATGCCGTGAATTTCATAGCACTCTCTCTCTCTATATATATATATATATATATATATATATATATATATATATATATATATATATATAATAAAATATATATATATATATATATATATATTATATATATATATATATATATATATAATATATATATATATATATATATATATATATATATAATATATATATATATATATATATATATATATATATATATATATATATATATATATATGGTTTAGACGTCGCTACTACGGTAGCGCTGAAGGTCAGAGAGCGTTGCAATTTTGTCCACTATTTTCTCTCTCTCTATATATATATATATATATATATATATATATATATATATATATATATATATATATATATATATATATGGTTTAGACGTCGTCACTACGGTAGCGCTGAAGGTCAAAGAGCGTTGCAATTTTGTCCAATATTTTCTACTTGTTCTTAGTGCACCCACTAAAGTTTCTAACGGATCACTGATTTGGCGGGAAACGATCTTTTGGATTCACCTAATCGCGTCTGAAAATTGCCTTTAGTTCAGACTACAATAAATAATTTACCTAATGTTTTCTATCAAATTTAGATCCCTTCCAGCATTCCTTCTAATTTATTAAAATATAATAGGCATAGCACATACACACAAGATATACACTCTAAACCATATTCGGTGAAAAAAAAAAACAATCCAACTGGCACATATTACCAAGTTGAGCCTTGAATGCTGATCACAACAATGAATAAATACTTCCGTTAAATGCATATTCCGATATAATTGCTTTCAATTGACGTGTCTGTTTTGTGTGGAAAATAATTGTTTTATAATTTTGACCATAATAATTATTGAAATTAGTTAGAAGAATTACCAGGGTTTTGATTGTTGGTTTTAAAATTATTGATCGTTTTTTAAATCTTAAATGATGGGTTTGGGTTAAACAACAGGATATTAATTTTTTTTCAATTGCAATGACTGATCAAATGCTAATGTGACCTCAGCCAATAAACTTGGGATCATCAAGTCGAGTGTTATAAATTAGAGGTCTATTCATTTCACACACACTCAATCAATATGTATATATATATATATATATATATATATATATATATATATATATATATATATATATATATATATTTATCTTCTTTTTTATAAGCCACTGCTTCTCCACTGCAGGAGATAGGCCTCTTCAAGTTTCTTCCAATTGTCTACTGTCTGCTATTAATCTAATATAATCAGTCCATCTTTTCATTGGTCTTCCAACACTTTGTCTGCTCTCCCAAGGTCTCCATTTAAGTAATTGTGTTGTCCATTTACCACCATTCGTTTTAGCTACATCCCCCGCCCATTACCACTTTAATTTTGCCACTCTTTCGCTGATATTTGTAATTCTTGTTCGCCTAATATCCTCGTTCGTAAACTAACACCTAACATCTGGCTTTCCATGGCCTGTCGAGTACGTTGGAGTCGACAAAGACTATTTTTTGTAAGGGTCATGGTTTCCAGTCCATACATACTTCCTGGAAGTATCCAGCTCTTGTACACTTTTCTTTTTCGAATGAATCCCAGTTTTTGAAATACAGTCCAGCTGAAACCAATTCGCATTGGTATTTCCGCTGTTTGATTGTCCTTATCCAATTTAAACTTATTTCCTTAGTATATGTGCTCTTCCACTGTCTCGATCTCTTCCATACCGATTTTAATTTCTGTGTTTTGGGAGCTTAGAAGTTTTGTTTTCTTGATGTTTGTCTTGAGTCTATTTCTCTGTGAAGCTTGATTAAGCTGTTCTATCATGATTTTAAGTTCTTCTAAATCTCCGCTGATCAGTACTACATAATCTGCGAATCGCAAGTGATGTAAATATATACCATCGATTTTACTTCCCTTCTCTTCTCACTCAAGACTTTTAAATACGTTCTCCAAAGCCAGGGTAAATAATTTTGGTGAAATTGAGTCGCCCTGCCTAACACCTTTCTTCATCTTTACGGGTTCTGCTTTTCGATCGTCATCTAATTTAACCTTACTGTCGCATTTTCGTATACGAATTTTAGGAGTTCGGTAATCTTAACTCTATTCTGGCATGAGCTAAGAACTGCACAATTGCCCAGTGTTCCAGGGAGTCGAAGGCCTCCTTATAATCGATGAAAGCTAGGTGCAGCTTAATATTATACTCGGTTCCTTTTTCTATTAAAAGGCGGTGCGTCTGGATATGATCTGTTGCGAAAGCCCGTCGCGTCGGTTAGACTGGTTGATAGTCATCGAATAGTTAGACGATTTGTAACAATTTTAGTAATATAGGGCGATAATTCTCAAAGTTTTGGCGATCGCTTTTCTTGAATAAAAGTATGACCTTACTGTTTGGCCAATGTTCAGGTATTTTTTGTTCTTTAATACATTTTTGAGTAATATCCGTATCATTTCAAAAAGTTCATTTCCTCCCATATTCAATATTTTAGATGTTATGTTATCTTCACCTGGAGATTTCTTCTTCTTGATCTATTTTAAAGCAGTTTCCAATTCAATTCTTATCTCAGGAATTTCTCCCGAGCCACTGTTTAGAATACATTTTTGATCTGGATTTGAATTTGGTATAGTCGAGTTTTGTTTAGAATTCCTTTCTTTCATTCTTTATATCCTTCCTGTCAGTTATTATTTTACCTGTTTTATCTCGTAATTATATTATTTTAGTTCTATATATATATATATATATATATATATATATATATATATATATATATATATATATATATATATATATATATATGTATATGTATATGTACAACAATAAACAAAATTATGCAATTCATGAACAAACTAACTAACAAAACCGTATTAATACTATATAGGGCCCACCCCCGTTCCCAGTTAATATTCGTGTTTGTCCTAACAGTCGCTCGATCTCAGTTTCCATTCAGACATAACTATTTAGATTCCTCCGGACCAATGTTGACTCCTTGCGCGTGTGTGTGAAATTTAAACTTGGGAAAAATGCAACTAAAACCTAAGAAATGATTCAGAAAGTATTTGGGCCCAGACTCGTCCGCAAATGTTCAAGTATTTTTCGCAGTTTAAGCTCTTCCGAACTTCAGGGGAAGACGACGAGAGACCCAAAGACTTTCGAATGCAACCGCATCTGAAATCATTGCCAAAGTTCAACAAATCTGAAGACAGGCGTCAGATAATTCTAAGTATCTCCGATGAACTCGCTATTGGTTAGAAAATGGCTTTAAAGGGAGAAAAGTCTTCTCCTGCAGCTACATCACGATAATGCACCAGTCCACAGTTCCGTCTGTACGCAACAGTTTTCGAGAAGAATTCCATAACTGTAATCCCTCACTCCCTTTATTTACGTAATTTGGTATCCTCCGACTTCAAACTGTTCCCCCATATAAAGATAAGGTTGAAGGGTCGCCGCTTCAAAACCGTAGGGGTTATACGACGTCAATCGTAGGCGATGCTAGAACCAGTCATAGCATCGACTCGACCTGTGAAAAAACCGTTGGCACCGATGCATTCGGGTGCAGATGAACCACTTTGAAGGTGACCGGAGTGACGAAGCATAAAAGCAACTACTTCCAACTGTATAGCGTTAGTCTGGGAATATATATGCATATATATATATATATATATATATATATATATATATATATATATATATATATATATATATATGGATATGGGTCTAGTACACGTGGTGCAGGGAAGTCCCTAAAGCGCTACAGGAGCGACACGTGTGCGGAAAAAGCGATTCACGTTGTTCTTGAATCACTGTAAATTGTACTCGGTAGGTCCTGGGCAAATTATTCCAAAGGGATGATCTTCTCCATATAAAATACTGTTTGAAAAGCGTTGTACGAGGAGTAACAAGCTGGACCTCATACAGATGTGAAGTATTAGGGCAACGTGTATTTCTAACAAGCCCCGCTCTGGAAGGAATTAAGCGGGCTACATCCTTCGAACACTTTCCATGAAAATACTTGTAGAATAGGCTCAAGTAGCCAAGTGTTTTTCGATGTTCCAGCGAATCAAGGCCGTCGGTCAGTTCCGGGTCTCCAATCAGATGAATAGCTCTTCTGTGAACAGAATCTGACAAATGCAGTGTATGTTTGGGAACGGAGCCCCAAATATGGGAGCAGTATTCCATAGTTGGTCGAATTTGAGCTTTGTAAAGAATTAACAATTGTTGTGGAGTGTAAAGCTTTCTGGTTCAAAATAATATTCCCAACTTTTGAGAAGCTCCCCTTGCTATACCTGCAACATGTTCATGCCAAGACATATTTGCTCCCAAATTAACGCCCAATAAATTAAGTGACGATGTTAGAGGAATGGAGTGCCCCGACATAACTATGTCGGGTTCAGCAACGTTAACTTTCTTAGAAAGAACTGCCGCCTGGGTCTTTGTAGTGTTAAATTCCACTTGGTTACTGTCACCCCAAGATAGGATTTCTTCCAGGTCTTTGTTAACTTGAATGACTTCCTGCTGTCTGCGGATATTCGTCTAAGTAGCCGATGTCCGAGCATTCAAAGTGAATGAAGAGATAAGCGTACTGTCATCTGCAAAGCTGTAGATTGCATTCCCGGTCTTTTCCAGCATATCGTTAATGTAAATGAAAAAGAGTAGGAGACACTATGGAGCCTAGGGACACACCGGCGTTGATAGTGAAGGGGTTAGAAAGAAATCCGTCGACTGCCACTCGTAAAGAACGCTTCCTGAGGAAACATAAGAGCCACAAACAGAACTTTTCAGACATACCACAAGAGCGTAGCTTAGCCAACAGTCCATCATGCCAAGCACGGTCGAATGCCTCGAATAAGTCAAGAGTAACGGCTCAAGATTCTCCAAAGTTTTCAATTGCGTTGTTCCAAACATGTGTTATATAAGTTAGAAGATCTCCTGTTGATCTATGTTTACAAAAGCCATATTAGTGATCGCTAATAATGTTGAATCGTTCAAGATATTTTAGAAGATGCTGATTGATAACCTTTTCCATGACTTTCGATATTATTGAAAGCAGTGCGACTGGTCGGTAGTTATTTGGCAAGGTCTTCTTGCCTTTTTTAGGTATCGGCTGAACTGTGGCACATTTCCAGCAGAGAGGAAATATTGCCTTTCTGTAGGATAGGTTGAAAAGTTGACAGAAAACTGGTGTTAATTCCCTTGCACAGTTTTTGAGAACTATGGCAGGTAATCCGTCAGCGCCAGAAGCTTTTTTTGGTATATGGCTTCATTAAAATACGTTTATGTATATATATATATATATATATATATATATATATATATATATATATATATATATATATATATATATATATATATATGTACATATAATTCGCGTATTTTAAAACCAGTAGAATATGCAATTTATTGACAATTTAAATGTGTTTAAAATATTTCCTGCAGCTCAACATTAATACTCTACAGACCCCACCTCGGTTCACAGTCAATATTCGTGCCTGTCCTAACAATCGCCCGATCTCAGGTTCCATTTGGACATAGTTATTTGGATTCCTCCGGACCACGCAGCTTTTGGTTAGCCCCTCTTTCTCTATCTCCCTCTATCTCGCTGTTCTAGCTATTCTATGTTACATATATAATTTTCTACTAGTGATCTATCATTACGTAATACAGTTCTCTCTTTCTTCAATTTACTTATTTAGTAAATGTAGTCGGAAGACAGACCCTGTTAATATAAAAAAAACCGCTTCAGCTGTCACCTACGTAAATAAATTGACCTACCTTTTCTTGTTGTTCTCTCAGATCAACATAAATTAGCGTTCTGACGTAATTGCAAGCCACACTTAGAAAAACCATGCATATAATAATTACTTAACTAATAGAATGTAGGGCTACGGGGCAATACCAGGTATTTGAGCTTAAAATATTTATAAATAAGCATGAACAACATACTTTTGATGAAAATTCTAATGGAATCCATGCAAAGCAGTTTCCACAGAATTTCAATGGAAACTATTACACAGGCCAACATTTTTCAAACCCTGAGACCAGACTATACTTTTTCGAAGGTTTTTGGTGCACTGAATCCAAATCTGACCTCATATCAGATTTTCGAGATATCCTAACCTAAATATGCAAAAAATATGGTTTTTTCGCTATATTCGGGATTATATTACACCGCGAATTAATTTTTCTCTACAAAACTCGTTGCAGCATCTGAAAGTACTACTCTTCCCCTTCACAATGAATTTTGAATTTTTCAGATATTTTCTTTCTTCTCGAAGAAATCGTCCGTTGAAATTAGTTACTTTGACGTTTTTGTTACAACCATAGCAATTTGGTTGAGTTTGTTACACTTGCCTTTCTGTTGTGTTAAATTTTGATTCTTTTACGATTTGAGAATGTTATTTTGCTTATGGGTGCTGCAGGGAAGTCCCTAAAGCGCTCCAGGAGCGGCATGTGTGCGGGAAAAGCGATTCACGTTGTTCTTGAATCGCTGTAAATTGTACTCGGTGGGAAATACAGCGCTGGGCAAATTATTCCAAAGGGATGATGTTCTCCATATAAAAGACTGCTTGAAAAGCGTTGTACGCGGAGTAATAAGCTGAACCTCATATGGATGTGAAGCACTAGCGCGACGTGCATTTCTAACATGCACCGCTTTGGGAGGAATTAAGCGGGCTACATCCTTCGAACACTTTCCATGAAAATACTTGTAGAACAGTCTCAAGTCGCCAACCGTTCTTCGATGTTCCAGCGAATCAAGGCCGCCGGTCAGTTCCGGGTCTCCAATCAGACGAACAGCTCTTCTCTGAATAGAATCCAACAAATGCAGTGTATGTTTGGAAGCGGAGCCCCAAACATGGGAGCAGTATTCCATAGTTGGTCGAATTTGAGCTTTGTAAAAAATTAACAGTTGTTGTGGAGTGTAAAGCTTTCTGGTTCGAAATAATATTTCCAGTTTTTGAGAAGCTCTCCTTGCTATGCCTGCAACATGCTCATGCCAGGACATATTTGCTCCCACACTAACGCCCAACAAATTGAGCGACGATGCTAGGGGAATGGAGTGCCCCGACATAATTATGTCGGGTTCAGCAACATTTACTTTTTTAGAAAAAAACTGTCGCCTGGGTTTTTATAGCATTAAATTCCACTTGGTTACTGTCACCCCAAGATAGAATTTCTTCCAGGTCTTTGTTAAGTTGAACGACCTCCTGCTGTCTGCGGATATTCGCCTGAGCAACCGATGTCCGAGCGTTCAAAGTGAATGAAGAGACAAGCGTACTGTCGTCTGCAAAGCTGTAGGTTGGATTCCCGATCTTTTCCAGGAGATCGTTAATGTCAATGAGAACGTGAAACAGTATGGAGCCTTGGGGCACACCGCCGTTTATTGTGAAGGTGTTAGAAAGAAATCCGTCGACCGCCACTCGTAAAGAACGCTCTCTGAGGAAACATGAGAGCCACGAATAGAACTTTGTATGTATGAATGTAGTATCTTTTATCATTTTTCACTCCACGCTTGAGATTATGTTAGGTTCATTTGCCTTTATGCTTGTTTGGATAATGTCTTTTGTCAATGAAATACTGAAGAATGAAGTATTATCGAGAAAAAATTTTCGAACAAAAGTTGTGTATTTTTGCTAGAGAAATATAATGCCGTCATTAAAAATATGAGTTCCTGTTTAAAAAATCAAAGTTGACCTTGAAATGACCTTCAAAATTATCTTCCAAGTTCATCACAATTATATCATTTTATTGCCCCTCAAAACTCTTCAACTTTTGTCTGAAACTTTTTCTACTAAAAGTTGACGTAAGAAAACCCCAACCCATGCAGACCCCCTCTCGGAGGAAGACGATGACCCTCGTCGACCGCCATGACAGACAAGTGTAAATCTAGATTACGTTACAATAAGCCCTAATTTAAGTTAACATTAAGTCCTAAGTTAAGTTAGCGTAACTCTTAGGCTAAGGTAAGTTAAGTAATTAAGTAAGAATTAAGAAAATCATGTCCTAGGTTAAGTTAGTATAGGACCAATAGCTTAAGTTAAGGTAGTATAAGCAAAAATTCATATTAAGTTTCTTTTGTACATTCATAAATGTAAGTAAGAGGCAGGGCCTTACTTTTAAATCCAATAAAGACAAAGAAAGGCATAAAAAAATTAAGAAGTCTGGTACATTAAAATGGGACACCACGTATGATGATAACAAGCTACTAGAAAGATATTTCTCCGAGAAAGAATAAGATATCTGAAAAATTCAAAATGCATTCTGACGGTGAAGACTAATATTTTCATATGCTGCAACGAGTTTTGCGGAAAAAAAAAAGTTATTCGCGGTGTAATATAATCCCGAAAACCGTTGTTTTTTTGCATTTTTACGTTAAGATATCTCAAAAACCTGATGTGATGGAACAATTCTAAGGTCGATTCTGATTGAGCGCATCAAAAACCTTTAGGACAGTATACTGTGGTCTCAGGGTCTGGAGTCCGATTTTGTCGGCCTGTGTTGTTAAAGACGGGCGACTACTAGGAAGAAGCTGGCAACTTATTCCAAAAATTTTCAGTTAGTGACCCCATGGGAACGGCTTAGGATTCTTACAGAATTGTGCTTTATTGCAGTTTTTTTTGGCTTATCCTGTAATTTTTTGTTTTTATTAAGTATAAACTTCCCGGTCTTCTCTTCTGAGAAAATTGTACAAAAAAATTTAAGTCAACAGACCGTGAATATATAAATGAAGCGGCATATTTTCAATTATTTTTACCTCGTAAGTACTATTTATAATACAATGTCTGTCAAACAATTAATTAAAATACCGTAAAACAATAGAAAGAATGCACCTTCTATTGCAATGCCAATGGCTAATTATGAAGAGGCCTTCTTATATTAACTTCCTATCAATAAAATTAAATTACTTTAAAGACGTTAGCAGAGTATAGTATGAAGGCGGCATCGTAAAAAACATTTCTTAGGAGAAACTTAAAGTACGTCCGGTAGTATCTTACTATTAAGATTTTACGACTAATTCTCGTAAATGAAATCCAATATACCTAACATTGAGTTTGGGGTAAGTTTTGATGAAATTAACCACAAAAACTAAAACTATGCTTACAAATTCTTCAAAACATAACACGTAGGCTGAAAAGTTTTTGATCTAGCTACTTAAAACACATTTTTTTCTGCAAAATTCGACTTTATTCATCAATATAGTCTGCTTTAAGAGCGATACAATGTGTCCAACGTTTTTCTAATATTTCTATACCTTTTTTGTAGGAGTATTTATCTTTGCCTTCAAAATAGGCCTCAGTTTCGGCGATTACTTCTTCATTGGAGCCAAATCTCTTTTCTGCGAGCAATTTTTTGAAGTCTGCTAATAAATAATAATTACTGGGGGTCAAATATGGAGAATACGGTGGATGAGGAAGCAATTCGAACTTCAATTCATGCAATTTTGCCATCGTAACCATGTCTTGTGACACGGTGCATTGCCTTGATGAAAGAGCACTTTTTTCTTGTTCATTTGGGGCCGTTTCTTTACGATTTCTGCCTCCAAACGCACCAATCACTTTATATAATATTCGATATTGATGGTTCTTCTCTTCTCAGCATAGTCGATGAAAATTATTCCATGCGTATTCAAAAATACAGAGGTCAAAACCTTCCCAGCCGACTGTTGTGTCTTTGGTCGCTTCGGGCAGCTTTCACCGGCTACTGTCCACTCAGTTGACTGCCGATTTGATTCCGGTGTGTAGGTGTAGAATCATGTTTCATTCATTGCCACATATTGCATGAAAAGATCCTTTTTATTGCCCTTAAATAGGTCCAGAATCATCAAGATGTTGTTGTTGGTCCACTGTGAGCCAACGCGGTACCCTTTTGGAACAGAGCTTTCTCATGCCCAAATATTCACGCAAAATATGCCTTGCTTGAACGGTATCAAAAAACAGTGTTTAATCAACACACGGAATTCGATTATTTCCATTGTTTTGAAAATATCAAAAGTAGCGTAACTAAAACCACTGTAACTTGTAAACTAAGCGTCGAAATGTCATGAAATTTTGACACTTATCGTTTGAAGGTTGGTACTTTCTAGAAATCATATGGATTTTTTGAAAAGACGACATCTATGTGTCAGACCAAAAACTTTTCGGCCTACGGGTTAGTAGCCCCTATGACCCTTTGGTATATCTCCCGCAATTGGTTTTGACATTATCCCTGTAGTAACTGTTTCTTAAACTAACATCTTCTAAACACTAAATATCACAAATACTTTAAATCTATGATTATGACAGACTCTAATAACGTTATATCACTGTGGATCAAAAATAATTTATATATGTCACCAGAGTCAACATCACAGGTTTAAAGCATAACATTCTTTAAATTGTGACTCAATACTGGCTGAACTTAAATATATTGGAATTAATGTAAAGACTTGTCAGTCGTGTCGTTGGAATTTTGAAATCTTCGGTATAACGATATTACATAACAGGTATTACCACTTTGACTAAACCTAAGATTGAAAACTAAACTATATATTTTAAGGTTCTGATTACTCTGGAGAAACCGGGCGACCAAATGCACACGTCGGTTTAGTTCAAGTCAAAAATATTCTAGCAGTAGATAAAGTATGTCATTAATAACATCATATCCCGACAAGTTAACGATCTATTAGAATTTGCAATGAGCGCGGAAAGGACAAGTAGAAAACACTGGACAGAACTGCAATCCTGTCTTATGAAAAATATGACCAAGTTATGTTTTGGTGTAACACCGCTAAAAAACTGGTCTGGTAAAAAATCCTGCTGTGGATGTGTACCGGTGTTGTCACATATTTGTTAATTTTAATAGCAGGTTATTTATACCCTATTAAATTGTAAATTTAGAGAATATTCAGCTGTTTCTTATAAATAAAGTGTGTCCCAAAATTTACGCAAGATTTGAATTTGGCGCCATTTGTATGGTAAAGTGTTGCCAACAAAAAAAAAACACAGGGTGACAGTTCAGGGATGGAGCGCTACATGAAAAAACAACGTGTTTTCATTGTTGAGCAATATTTTAAAAATAATGAAAGTTTGGCAGCTACAGTTCGGAATTTAACCTCATCAACTGTGAAGAGATTAATTGACAAAATTGTCGCACTTGGGATTCAGACAATCCACACGTGACTGTTGCGAAACAAATGCAGCCATAAAGTGTCACTGTTTGGTGCGGATTTTGGGCTGGAGGCATCATCGGACCATTCTTTTTCGACAATGCGGTTGGCCAGGCAATAAGAGTTAATGTTGATCGTTATCGCGATGTGCCTAAATTGCAAGATATGGATGTGGACGACATGTGGTTTCAACAAGACGGTGCCACATGCCATACAGCCCGAGAAACAATGCAATTACTGCATGAGTCATTTCCTGGTCGTGTAATATCCCGTTTTGGTGATCGGAATTGGCCGCCAAGATCATGAGATTTAACGCCGTTGGACTTTTTCTTTGGGGTTTTTGAAAGTCTAAGGTTTATGCCAACAAGCCCACGATCACCCACGACTTGAAGGAGGAAATTAAGCGCTGTATCAACGAAATTCAGCCACATTTATGCAAAACGGTCATGGAAAATTTCAACAAAAGCGTGCGTATGTGCCAGCAAAGCCGTGGAGGCCATTTACCCGATATGTTAGTCCATACATAACCCTATACCAGGGGTCGGCAACCTATGGCACGCGTGCCATCTCTGGCACGCCAAACAATTTTGAATGGCACGCGTACCTATTCAAAGTTTACACATTAATTTTGTAATCTGCGACATGTTTCGAAATTAAGTAAATATTCGAAGACAGTATTACTTTAACGATACAAACAAAAACGATATATTATATAGGTCACTAGGTATTATTACCAAAAACTACAAAATATATATTTTGTAATTTATAATTTTACTGAACACATTGGTTTGGCTTTAATTTCGGCAAGTATTAAAGACGGCAAGCCTCAAAATATAAGTCTAGGCAAAAACACAAATAAACGTCCTCAATTCAGATCAAAAGAGCCGCTATAAGGCGGTTTTTGTTTGACTTGACTTCAATCGTTCCGACGCGAGCCGCAACTCTTTTTATATTGCCGAACTTTAGTTTTTGTTAGATTTAACTTCAAGGCCGCCCTTAAATTGCAATGGGCGCGTTGTAGATAATAATTTTTGTTCTAAGAAATTTAATAAACGTAATTATTGGAATTTTCTAGAAACATTATTTTTCTATATATAGCAAGCGGCTACACGTTTGGATCATTTACTATAGAAGTAACATCCGTTCCAGTCAATAGTCGTCGAAAAGTTTAAAATTAAAATTACGTTGCGTTATGGCCGCGAAGAAACAGTTCGATCATTTCAAACTTCATGGACAACAGATTACGGTTTTGTACAGCAAAACGATCGGGCCATTTGTGTCTTATGTCGGGAAAGTGTAGTTTTCCGGACATCTAGTGTTCAACGACATTTCCAGATAAAACATGAATCGTCATTTAAAGATAACGCTGATATAAGGGCAATACAAAGAGCAAGTAAACAATATGAGAAACAGTCAACATTCTTTAGCAAAGTTTTCCAAGGAAAAAAATCAGGTAACTGAATGCAGTTTCAAAATTACACAATCGTTGACACAAAAGGGTAGGCCGTTCACTGACGGAGAATTTATGAAGCAAACGTTCTTGAGTACTGGCGAGATTTTATTCGACGACTTGCCCAATAAGGATACAATATTGGCGAGGATTAGGGATATACCGGCATCAGCGCGGACTATCGAGAGACGAATTACCGAAATGACACAAAATGTCCAAAAACAGCAGAGAGACGCTATCAAACAGAGTTTTGTATTTAGTGTAGCATTGGATGAAAGTGTCGATATTAATGACATTGCCCGTCTGGCAATCGTTGCGCGATACTTCGATGATGGCAGTGTGTATGAAGACCTGATTTGTCTGCTCCCATTACAGGGAACTACAAGAGGAGAGGATATATTTTCAGAATTTGTTAAACATTTTGGAAAGCGGAACATTGATTTAAACAAATTTTTTTGCGTAACGACAGATGGCGCTCCTGCTATGATTGGGAGACATAAATGATTTGTTTTCCTTCTTATTGAACGCATGGGTCAATCAATTTTGAATTTTCATTGCATAATTCACCAAGAGAGTTTGTGCGCTAAAATCTCCGCTAGAAGTTTAAAATCCGTGATAGATAGGGTGGTTAAAATAGTTAACTACATTGTCGGTCATTCTTCACTGATCCATAGACAATTTAAGGCGTTTCTGCAGGAATTAGAAAGTGCATATTCAGATATACCATTGCACAATAATGTGCGCTGGCTCAGTCGTGGTAAAGTGCTCTCTAGATTTGTGCAATGTCTGGGCGAAATTAAATCGTTCTTGTTGGAAAAAAATCAAGTGGACGCTTATCCTGAACTAGAAGATAAGAACTGGATCTGTATGTTAATGTTTCTTACTAATATTACAAACCATCTCAGTGAACTCAACTTAAAGTTACAAGGTTCAGGCAAAACAGTTCTGGATTTATACGAATCCTGGAAATCATTCAAATTAAAAATAGATTTATTTATCAGCAATATTACTACAAATACATATAAATATTTTCCAAATTTAAAAACTTATATATCCAGTGTCGACGATGGTGCACTAATAGACGAAATTCTTAAATATATGACTAATTTAAAAGAGGAGTTTATCGAGAGGGGTCAGCATTTTGATAAACATGGTCCTACGTTCGCTTTTTTAATCAAACCAGATTTAATGGATTTTTCTAGCAGTTGCTTTGACATATCTCTTTTCTCATGGATGGACATTAATGATTTTGATCTTCAATACATTGAATTTAAAAGCTCCGAGTTATGGAACACGAAATTTGTAGAATTAAGAAGGGTATTAGAAGGTGACTGCCAGAACCATTCAAACGAGATACTCAATTGTTGGATGAGTTTACCAGAGAAATTTGTTTGCCATGCTTACAGCTTTCGGATCATTCTATATTTGTGAACAACTTTTTTCCCATATAAGAGTGATTTTAAACCCGTACCGAAGCAGGCTGACAACAGACAACTCGGAAGTATGTGTGACACTGAAAAGAACCAGACATGAACTGGATATAAGAAAACTCTTTAAAGAACTTCAAGCACAGGGTTCACACTAGGTCCTAGGACTAGTATAATAAAATTATTTGTTAAATGTTAAAATTTTTTTGTAATTAAACCTTCGAAAAGCAATATTTTAAGTTAATTTAAGTTAATTTTTGTTAATTTTAGTTGTAGTAAGTACCTATGTCGGCACGCAAAATGTTGTATGGATGAAAACTGGCACCTCTTAGTTAAAAGGTTGTGGACCCCTGCCCTATACTGTATACTTTATGAATCAATAAAAAAATTACAATTTCTAATTAAAAACCTGTGTTTTCTATCAAAATTACATCTTGCGTGAATTTTGGGACACCCTTTATAATGCCCTTTATTTACTTTCTTCTTTAGTGGATAAAATTATGCACTTCCTTAGATTGAACTTTTTTGACATTGAAAAAGGCAGGTAATTTTTGAAATTTTGGAAGTATGGCAACATTAGATTTGACCGATTCGTTGTGTCAGTGTGCCAAATTAGACGTGTGATTGTGTTCTAATGTAAACATGCCAAGTGTCAGTAGAGACAACTGCAAGGGATAGATTCTTCGGCTTTATTTAGACCATTTCACATTTTATAATTTCGTTAGTATCCTGCTTTCCCCTAAAAATCAAAAGAAGCACTTTTTCACGTCAATTATTTATTTATATTAGTCAGACGGCAAATAGGAAATTCATGATCTAAATTAATTCAGTTACAACTACTCAGTATACAAGAAAATATTTAAATAAATATTTTAGACAAATTACAAGTAAACGGAATGTAAACAGTTGTTAGAAATGAACTTTGTTCTTCAAGAGTTTTAAGAATTATGCACTATAACTTGTAGTATTTTCCAAGGTACAAATTTTTCAGAAAAATGGATTTAAAGTATAATTGTTATTAAAATATGCTTATATAGAATTTGTTATCGTTAAAGCAAGTATCTGTTTCAAGAAGACGACGACGTTTTAAAGATAGAGGTGTAAAGATGCCATTTCTTTTGTTTCAAAATAGTTTTGGTCAAAGTAGTGAATTTAGAGCGCCGATTATTTTCCTGCATTCTTCCTTGAATTTCATTTCCACTACGATCGTCTTGTGTAATTTTTGCTCTTAGCAACTCTGTGCTGTTGTGAAGATATTTCTTTTGTTTTCGTTTAGTTACAGCTCTTCATCTTCTCCACCTACACACATATTTTGTTTTATACCCTTTTACTCTAAATCCCGATTTATCTCTTATATGAATCGATTGGCCATGAATTGGGGGCCTTCATGGTCTTGGGTAACTACTAGTTAATTGTCGACAGACTAGAGAATAAAGAGGGCTCAATCATCAGTTTTAGGTATTCCTATTTCGGAGTATGTCAAAAAAAAACAGAAAAAGGCTTCGCGGTTTCCTTAGTACTTCAGTCACTATGAATTTGTCAGAGAATCTTCTTTGTAAGTTTGTTCCCGATCTTAAATTACGATAAAAATGTTGGATGGGTCTTACTACAGATAAATTTATCCTCAACGTCGTATCATAAGCCTTTTAATTGGTAAACTCGTCTATTTGTTACTATTTTCTTTTTAGATACCAGGTGTACAAGTATGAAATGCGGATTTCAGACAACAGATGGGGCACCAATGCAGTTTGTGCTATAAAGATTTGACACTGCGCCATTTTGTTGTGTCATCAACAAGTGTCAGACGCGCACGAGTGATAAATTGGAAAAGCGTGTGCATAGTGTTGTGTTGTTGTGTTCAATATGTCGAAATTTATACCGAACAAAGAGCATTCGCGGACAGCATTAATTTTTTGTTTTCATTTGAAGAAAACTGCTATTGAATCATACCGATTACTTCGAGAAGCTTATGGCGAACATGCTCCATCGTAAGATATATGTGAACGATGGTTTCGGCGTTTCAAAAGTGGTGACTTCGACGTTGCAGACAAGGAACGTGGCAAACAGCCAAAAAAATACGAAGATGTGGAATTGCAAGCATTGTTGGACGAAGATGATTCGCAAACACAAAAACAACTCGCCGAGCAATTGGGCGTTAGTCAACAAGCTGTTTCCAATCGGCTACGAGAGATGGGAAAGATTCAGAAGACCGGTAGATGGCTACCACATGAGTTGAACGATAGGCAAATGGAAAAGCGCAAAAACACGTGTGACATTTTGCTCGCTCGGTACAAAAGGAAGTCGTTTTTGCATCGTATAGTTACAGGGGATGAAAAGTGGATTTATTTTGAGAATCCCAAGGGCAAAAAATCATGGGTAGACCCAGGTACACCATCCACATCGACCGCAAGACCGAATCGCTTTGGCAGAAAGACGATGCTCTGCGTTTGGTGGGACCAGAAGGGCGTGGTCTATTATGAGCTGTTAAAACCTGGGGAAACGGTTAATACTAAACGTTACCAATAATAATTGACCGATTTGAACCGATCGCTGCTTGAAAAAAGGCCAGAATACCGAAAAAGGCAACACAAAGTCATTTTTCTTCATGACAATGTTCCATCACATACGGCAAAACCAGTTCGCGACACGTTGGAAGCACTCAGCTGGGAAGTTCTACCCCATGCGGCTTACTCATCAGACTTGGTTCTTTCCGATTACCACTTGTTTGCATCGATGGGTCACGCACTTGCTGAGCAGCGCTTTGGTTCGTACGAAGATGTGAAAAAATGGCTCGATAAATGGTTCGCAGCAAAAGGGAAGATTTTTACTGGCGTGGTATTCATAAATTGCCCGAAAGATGGGAAAAAATGTATAACAAGCGATGGAGCATACTTTGAATAAAGCACTTTTTATCATTCTTCCGAATTTAACATGTTTTTTTAGAAAAAAAATCCGCATTTCATACTTGTACACCTGGTATGTGTAGCTGTAAAGATATAGCTTCTACATGCTGTTCTAAGGCCAATGTTCATCCTCGATAAGGTTTTCTTATATTCTTGTAGGGTCTAATGAAAGTCCTGGTGACTGAAATGTATCTATTGTTATTGCACGCGTTTTTACTACCGTCTTTATGCATTGGTTCTCTCAAACTTTCTGAAATTTTTTCTCCGTTGACATATCTTTTACATACATCTTTTTTGAGGTATATATTTTACGAGTACGATTTTTAGAAGCCCAGCAGAAATTCCTTCTGGTCTACTCGCTGTCTTGTATCATATGGTCATTTTTACGAGTCCACTGCGTATCGTTACATGTGGGCCTTGAGCTTGATATGGTCTAGGTAATTAATTTAACTATTCCTGTCCATTTTCTAAAATTAGAAATACCAGTTCTAATTTGCATGAAAATTAAAGCCTATGACCTCTCTCCTTTGAATTATAAAATCCAACTGCATATCTAACTTTACAAATAGTATAATAATAACGGTTATCATTATTATCCTTATTATTATAGTTATCCTTGTAGAAATTAACTTGACGCGCACGGCAATGTCACTGCCATGTGGAAAAATGAATTATTTTGCAATGTGGATGTATATTTGAAAAATTAATTTGAAATTTTGTTGGTATTACAACACATATATCCTGAAATTTTACATCACATAAGACGGACGCACAGAAAAAAATACAAGAAAGAATACAGAAAGGTAGGAACGTAATCGGCGCTCTGAATTCATTACCACGGCCAACACTCTGTCCCTAAAAGTGTAGTTCTGTACGGCTATAAAACTTAGCATTAAACAAACCAGAAGATTCGAACAAATCCAAAAAGCTAGAAAGCAAAGCCTGACCTGGACTGAGAAAAAAAGCATAAAAGAAGGTTGAAGATAGGAAGGCATAGGACTCTATAAACCACATATATATAACATGCAGGGTGAAAAGTTTTTGGTCTGACACATAAGTGTCGCCCTTTTCAAAAAATTCATATGGTTTTTAGGAAGTACCAACCTTCAAACAATAACTGTCAAAATTTCATGACATTTCGACGATTAGTTTACAAGTTAGAGTGGTTTTAGTGACGCTAGTTGTGATATTTTAGAAACAATGGAAAAAAATCGAATTTCGTGTGTTGATTTAATACTATTTCCTGATGGGAAAAGATACCATTCAAGCAAAACAATGGCTTGATAAGTGTTACGGGGACTCTGCCACTGGAAAATCACTCATCATTTACTGATATGCTGAGTTTAAACGCGGTCGTGCAGATACAAATAATGCTGAACGCTCTGGAGGTGGTTATACAGGAAAACATAAAAAAAAAACAAAATTGTTTTGGATGACCGTAAAGTGAAATTTCATGAGATAGCTGATACCCTAAGGGTATCAAAAGAACGCGTTGGTCATATTTTACATGAACAGTTGGGCATGAGAACGCTCTGTTCAAAATGGGTGCCGCGTTTGCACATAATGGATCAAAAACAACAACCTGTTTATTCTGAGCGCTGTTTGGACCTGTTTAAGCGCCAAAAAAAGGATTTTTTTCATGCGATATGTGACGATGGATGAATCATGGATCCACCCCTACACACCGGAATCAAATCGGCAGCTGAGTGGACAGCAGCCGATGAGAGCCACCTGAAGCGACGAAAGACACAACAGTCGGCTGGGAAGGTTTTGGCCTCTGTATTTTGGCATGCGCATGAAATAATTTTCATCGACTATGAAGAAGGGAAGCGAATATTATATAAAACTATTGATGCGTTTGAAAGCAGAAATTGCAAAGAAACGGCCCCAAATGAACAAGAAAAAAGTGCTCTTTCATCACCGTGTCACAAGTCAATGGTTACGATGGCAAAATTGCATGAATTGAAGTTCGAATTGCTTCCTCATCCACCGTATTCTTCAGATTTAGCCCCCAGTCCGTATTATCTATTCGCAGACCTCAAAAAATGATCGCGGGAAGAGATTTTGTTCCAATGAAGAAGTTATCGCGGAAACTGAGGCCTATAGCGTTGTTGAATTTTGTAAAAAATTATGTTTTAAGTAGCTAGACCACAAACTTTTTAGCCCACGTGAGTAGTAAGCATTTGCAGAAATACCGTAAAATGCAGATTTTTTTTTTAAATGTAGGTCTTGATGTGTACTATCCGGGAGAAAAAAATAATGCGGACAATAGCCAAGTGATGCAACAGTTTTAAATATTGCAAATTCAAGTGGTTTTTTAAAGATTTCTCGCGTTCCATTTGACCGATTTGAAAAATCTTACGAATTTTGAAAGAAAACATCAAGACCTTTCATTTTCGAGCTAACCTGAACGTTCAATTTGATCCAATAGAAACGGAGATATAGTCGATTTTTCCACAAAATTTTATTATTTTTTTTTTGAAAAAATTGATTTTTTTATAAACAAATTGGTATATCTTTGAATAGAAATAAGGTATTGACAAAAATCCAACGGGGTTATCTTCGGTACATGTCCCTTTTGAAGATAAGCTAATAAAGTTTGCGATTTTCCACGTTTTTCATAGAGATTTTCCTCTATGAAGTTAAAATAAATTTTCCGAAAACGCAAAAAATTGCGTTTTTTTTTTTTGCGTTTTCGCAATTACTGTCAATTATTAAATTTTTTTTTTTGTATTAGGATCATATTTAGCAACCTCAAAAACCCATACTTACATATTTAGAAGAATTTTTTCATTTAATATGGTCCTAAAATCGAAATATATTTTAAAAATTTTTCGAGCTTCACTTGTATTTGATGTTGTCACTGTTAAAGAATTGAAAATTTCAAAAAATACCACGCAGCATTCGATTCTACATAAAAAAAGTTAAAGTTTGAGCCCTTATACTTTCCGAAATTATTTAACCAGTTCTGACGGCAGCCATTTGCGTTTTCGTATGGAATGGTCCACATATATATATATATATATATATATATATATATATATATATATATATATATATATATATATATATATATATATATATATACATATGTCGTCTCTCTGTCTGTCTGTCTGTCAGTTAGTACGCTTATTACTGGAGAACCACTTATCCGATTTACGTACTTTTTTTCTAAAACATGCATATGTTCTCTGGCCAGGTTATAGGCTATATTTTAATACGAAACGTAGCATAAAGAAAGAGCAGTGACGATAATAGTGAATGAAGTCGGAAAAAAGTTTGCCGCTAGCGCGTTCCCTTGCAATACACAGCCTAAACCATTAAATATGAAACAATATTATGTAGCAGAGAATATCTATAATCTACAATCTATAATATATATAAAATGCGATGTCTCTCTGTCTGTCTGTCTGTCTGTCTGTCTGTCCATTAGTGCATTTATCATGCGAGAACCACTTATCCGATTTACGTGTCTTTTTTAAGACACATACATATATTCTTTAGCCAGGTTATAAAATAATAATAATAATAATAATCTATATCTATAATACATATAAAATGCAACGTCTCTCTGTCTGTCTGTCTGTCTGTCCGTTAATAAGCTTATCCCTCGAGAACCACTTATCCGATTTACGTGATTTTTTTTAAATCCATACATATGTTCTCTGACCAGGTTATAGATATATATTTTATTACATCTATAATATATATAAAATGCAACGTATCTCTGTCTATCTGTCCGTTAGTGCGCTTATCACTGGAGAACCACTTATCCAATTTACGTACGTTTTTTTTTTAAAACATACATATGTTCTCTGGCCAGGTTATAGGTATATTTTATTACGATAGGTACCATAAGGAATGAGCAGTGACGATAATAGTGAACGAAGTCGGAAAAAAGTTTGCCGCTAGCGCGTTCCCTTGCAATACACAGCCTAAACCATTAAATATGAAACAATATTATGTAGCAGAGAGTATCTATAATCTACAATCTATAATATATATAAAATGCGATGTCTCTCTGTCTGTCTGTCTGTCCATTAGTGCATTTATCACGCGAGAACCACTTATCCGATTTACGTGTCTTTTTTAAGACACATACATATATTCTTTAGCCAGGTTATAAAATAATAATAATAATAATAATCTATATCTATAATACATATAAAATGCCATGTCTCTCTGTCTCTCTGTCTGTCCGTTAATACGCTTATCCCTCGAGAACCACTTATCCGATTTACGTGATTTTTTTTTTAAATCCATACATATGTTCTCTGACCAGGTTATAGATATATATTTTATTACATCTATAATATATATAAAATGTAACGTATCTCTGTCTATCTGTCCGTTAGTGCGCTTATCACTGGAGAACCACTTATCCAATTTACGTACGTTTTTTTTTTAAAACATACATGTTCTCTGGCCAGGTTATAGGGTATATTTTATTACGATAGGTACCATAAGGAATGAGCAGTGACGATAATAGTGAACGAAGTCGGAAAAAAGTTTGCCGCTAGCGCGTTCTCTTGCAATACACAGCCTAAACCATTAAATATGGAACAATATTATGTAGCAAAGAATATAATATATATATATATATATATATATATATATATATATATATATATATATATATATATATAAAAGATGCAACGTCTCTCTGTCTGGCTGTCTGTCCGTTAGTGCGCTTATCACTCGAGAACCACTTATCCGGTTTACGTGTTTTTTTTTTAATTCATACATTTGTTCTCTGGCCAGGATATCTATAATCTTCTATCTATAATATATACAAAATGTAAAGTCTCTCCGTCTATCTGTCTGCCTATCTGTCCACTGGAGAACCACTTATCCGATTTACGTTCTTTTTTTTAAAACATACATATCTTCTCTGGCCAAGTTATCTATCTATAATATATATAAAATGCAACGTCTCTCTGTCTGTGTATCTGTCTGTCTGTCCGTTAATGTGTTACGTGCTATTTTTTTAGCATACATATGTTCTCTGGCCAAGTTATAGGATATATTTTATTGCGTTAGGTAACATAAAGAATAAGCAGTGACGATAATAGTGAATCAAGTCGGAAAAAAAGGTTACCGTTAGCGCGTTATCTTGCAATACACTGCCTAAACTATTAAATATGGAACAATATCATGTTGCAAAGAATATAATATATACAAAATGTAACGTCTCTCTGTCTGTCCGCTTATCACTTGAGAACCACTTATCCGATTTACGTGTTTTTATAAATTTATACATATGTTCTATATAATTCGATAAACCCTAGATAATGGGAGATAAGGTGAGATAATGGGAGATAAGTATAAATAATGGGAGATAAGGAGAAATAATGGGAGATAAGCAGAGATAAGTCTAGATAATGGGAGTTATGGTGAGATAAGGGGAGATAAGGAGAAATAATGGGAGATAAGGAGAAATATTGCGAGATAAGTCGAGATAAGCCTAGATAATGGGAGATAAGATGAGATAACAGGAGATAAGGAGAAATAATGGGAGATAACGAGAAATAATGGGAGATGAGCAGAGATAAGCCTAGATAATGGAAATTATGTAGAGATAAAGGGAGATAAGGAAAAATAATGGGAGATAAGGGGAAATAATGGCAGATATTTTATTACGTTAGGTAACATAAGGAATAAGTAGTGACGTTAGTGTATATATATATATATATATATATATATATATATATATATATATATATATATATATATATATAGCAAATAGTAACTATTCGCAGCGTTGTATATATGAATGTTGAGCTTCGAGCATAAGCTGTCTAATTAGTACATTATTTAAAAAAAAAAAAAACGTGGATGATTCAATTATTCAGAAATATATTTTCTTTCATGTCTTTAAATTAAAAATTGCCATTGTAGTTAAACACGCAACTTGTCGGGTTGACTTAATTTTAGAAACGGCAATTTATTTCTTTCAATTAACTAAAATAGTTTCGACTTTATTACGGTTGATTAAAACGACGCGCGACATGCAAAATGTGGGTTGAGCAGAAATATTTTTTCGCTAAATAATTACTGTAGATATGTTTTTTATTTTTAGGAAATGACCAAATTATAATTTCAAAGAAGACTTTTGCAAAATAAAAAGTTTAAATTTGAACAGTAATTCAGTAAATAACATACTAATAGATCTCTGTGAAATTGGAATCATTTCATCGACTAGTAAAATTAAATTTCTTTATCCAGAATACGATTTTTATTCACAGCTCAGGCGTAATAGCATTTTCCAGAGTATCCCGATCTTCTGTAGTAGGTTTCAAAACTACTATTTTTGTTAAAAGAGTTATATTGCACCAGAAATGCCTCCGTGAAAGGTACCAGGTCTACAAATATGAAATGCGGATTTTTTTTCTAAAAAAAACATGTTAAATTCGGAAGAATGATAAAAAGTGCTTTATTCAAAGTATGCTCCATCGCTTGTTATACATTTTTTCCATCTTACGGGCAATTTGTGAATACCACGCCAGTAAAAATCTTCCCCTTTTGCTGCGAACCATTCATCGAGCCATTTTTTCACATCTTCGTACGAACCAAAGTGCTGCTCAGCCAGTGCGTGGCCCACTGATGCAAACAAGTGGTAATCGGAAGGAGCCAAGTCTGGTGAGTAAGCCGCATGGGGTAGAACTTCCCAGCTGAGTGCTTCCGTGTCGCGAACTGGATGTGCCGTGTGAGATGGAGAATTGTCATGAAGAAAAATGATTTTGTGTTGCCTCTTTCAGTATTCTGGCCTTTTTTCAAGCAGCGAACGTTTCAAATCGGTCAATTGTTGTTGGTAACGTTTAGTATTAACCGTTACCTCAGGTGTTAACAGCTCATAATAGACCACGCCCCTCTGGTCCCACCAAACACAAAACATCGTCTTTCTGACTAAACGATTCGGTCTTGCGATCGATGTGGATGGTGCGCCTGGGTCTATCCATGATTTTTTGCACTTGAGATTCTCAAAATAAATCCACTTTTTATCCCCTGTAACTATACGATGCAAAAACGACTTTCTTTTGTACCGAGCATGCAAAATGTCACATGTGTTTTTGCGCTTTTCCATTTGCCTGTCGTTCAACTCATGTGGTACCCATCTACCGGCTTCTGAATGTTTCCCATCTCTCGTAGCCGATTGGAAACAGCTTGTTGACTAACGCCCAATTGCTCGGCAAGTTGTTTTTTGTGTTTGCGAATCATCTTCGTCCAACAATGCTTGCAATTCCACATCTTCGTATTTTTTTTGGCGGTTTTCCACGTTCCTTGTCTGCAAAATCAAAGTCACCACTTTTGAAACGCTGAAACCATCGTTCACACGTATCTTGCGATGGAGCATGTTCACCATAAGCTTCTTGAAGTAATCGGTATGATTCAACAGCAGTTTTCTTCAAATGAAAATAAAAAATTAATGCTGTCCGCCAATGCTCTTTGTTCGGTATCAATTTCGACATATTAAACACAACAACACAGCACACAGTTTTCCAATTTATCACTCGTGCGCCTCTGACACTTGTTGATGACACAACAAAATGGCGCAGTGTCAAATCTTTATAGTACAAACTGCGTTGGTGCACCATCTGTTGTCTGAAATCCGCATTTCATACTTGTACACCTGGTAATTCTGGATTATTTATCTAGATCAGGAAAAGAATAGGTCAAAAGACAGAATCCTGAGACACCCCACAGATAACATTTCAAATTTACAGTTGCTAATCTCAACATCTTATGTGGAATCTGAAAGGCAGCTTTGCCGTCATTGAATACGGTTTCTTGAGGTATTATAGTATTTTTACTCTTCTGTAGAAACATGAAGGAAACATGTTGAAATGCCTTTGTAGAAGACACATAATCACAGACTGAAAGAACTTTACGGTAGTCCCAACGATTCAGATTTTTTCTGGTCGGTTGCCAAGATAATAATTCAAAACTACACAAGATGAACTTTACCTTCTTCTTCTTATCACGCTGTCACCTCATGAAGGTTGGAAATCCATCTAGATAAATGAATTTTAGAAACTGCTGCTTGAAAAAAATCACCCGAAGCACATCCGAACCACCTTTGCATGTTCTTCAGCCAAAATGGTGTCATCTTCCGATCGATTACTTGCCCTTTATTTTCCCTTCAATAATTTAGCGAAGCAATTCGTATTTTGGGCCCCTCATTGTAAGTCCAAAGTGAGTTTATAGTTTTTAGCAATTCATTCGCTTTGTTCCTCCTTTGTAGTACTTCTGTGTTATTTATTTTCTGTATCCAGGAGATGCGAAGAAGCCGTCTATAAATGTACATTTCATGTATTTCACTCGGGCTTGTTCAATTCTGGAATATATCTCCTTTCTCGAAACCCACTAATTAATAATATTAATTCTCCGATATTTAAATGTGGGGACCTTTTCTACGGTGGTTTCTAAGGATTCTGGTGGCAGATTTTTCTTCGTTATTACCATTAACTTGATTTTTCTTATATTGATAAATAAATCAAATCTTTCGCTGGCTATTACGACTCGATCGATCAGTTCGTGGAGATCTTTGATACTATTTACTAATAGAACAGTATCATTAGCATACCGTATGTTATTCAGTGTATTCCCATCATCCGTTATGGCTTCGATGGACTCATATATGGCTTTACTAAACAAAGAATCAGAATAAAGATTAAACAGCGGTGAAGGGATGCATCCCTGCCTTACGTTTTGGGTTATTTTGATGGTTTCGGAATTTTCCAGCCAATTTTAACTTCTACTGCTTTAACTACTACAAGTTTAATGCCTATGGCTATAGGATCTGTTGAAAAGCCGACTTTTTTCTCTTTTATGAACTGCTAAAGGCTATAGCGCAACAGCAAGTCAAGACGCAACGCATGTACTGTACACATAAAAAGTTTTCATTGAATTTTAGAGATTTTTGTTGTTCAGATTTTATTTCACTTTGGTGGTTTATCATTGTCTCACATGAAACTCTCCAACCGTATCGAGGGATTTTAAAAAATTTTTACCTGACAAGTTTTATTAACATATATTATGTGAATATTACTTGACTGCAAAATGATGGAAATATTATAACAGACCAAACTATAATATTGTTACTAACCTTCACAATGTTTCAGTCGTAAACAATGATACGCAAAAGCTCTGCTTTGGAAACAAATTTCATGTTACGTATAAAAAACAAATTAAATATCATTTAGTATGATGTTTTATTAATATTAATGAAAACGTTAGTCACGCTGCTTCCAATTAAAACTGGCTTATCAGAAAAATCAGTTAAGTAATATATGAAGACTTTAGGCGTGAGAGTTTTAATGGAACAAAGGTTAGAAAAAACGTACTGGGTAACAACGAGATTGCTAGCCAAGCTCTTATTTTAACATAAAAAATTATGTTCAAATATTAGGAACCTAAATTATGTTAGGAAAATGAAGAGTTGCATTACGTTCAAAAAAGTGCCTTATCATCAACTTCATTATTTCTTATGAAACATTCTGTATCTTATATCATTTTTGAAATCTAGGGGAAAAAACTAATCCTAAGACGTGTATTCTCTCTTATCACCGTAGTTTAAATTTTCTTAATGTCAACTATTTCCCGGCAAAAAGGAACTACTTTTAACAATTTGCGAAGGACATTTTTCAAGTGCCGTAATATAATTAATGGCTTGACTTCTATTTTAAGATCTGGAATATTTTCTGGTATTCCCTTGGATGCATATTCTTTGACATGGTCCCAGTAGAAGTACCTAAGGCGCGCAAGGTCTGGTGACCTTGGCGGATATTTTATTGGACTATTGGTACCGACCGAACGCTTTCCAAAGAGGAAATTTAAATAGTTAACTACTACTCTGGGATTATGGACAGAGGCGCTATCCTGTTAAGAAATAATTTGTGCTGAGTATCGTGCCGTGATAAAACATTTTTATTTAAAAAAGTGGATTGCGGTTCAGATTGAAACTGTGTGTGAATTCAGCAATACACCCCGGAGACAAGTGCACGAACTGAGCTTGGAAATAGCTCCCCACCCGCGTTATTCCCCAGATATGGACCCAAGAGCTTGGGAGAAGAAAATTTCATCAAATGAAAAGGTTATCTTTGCTGTGTGCATGCATATTTCGAAACAATTATTTTTTCTAAATTGGAATCTCGCTCGACCAAAATTTTGTTCCTGCAAAAAAATATATTTTTGTGACATCAGCTGTTAATACAACTAATATCCGTCTTTATGTTAAAATGAGAGCTTGGCTAGTAATCTGGTGGTCACCCGGAAAATAAATTAATTCATATCATATTGTAATACTATATAATAGAAAATAATAATTTTAATATGTTGTAATCATCTTGTGGGCATTGTGGTTTAGGTTTCGAATCTTTATTCAACTTTGTAACCAATTAATTCTTTTTGTTTCAACCAAAATGCAGTTTTTAATGGCTATGAAGATTCTAGAATATCCTTAAGAATATGCTGATTACAATTTTCACGTGCATAAATTCCCACTACAATTGTCTTTTTGTTGTTTATTCTTAGTTTAATCATTACTATTCTCTCCGATATGTACTGACACTTCATTATGTAGTTTATATTGAAACTTAAGGTATAATATTGATATATGCGCAAGGATTTTTTCTCAATACTATGTTTTATTAAATATTTGTAATTTACTGTATGCCCGTTAAAATCACGCAAACAAAAATTGTGTTTTAAGTTTTACAAATTATAAAGCAACAAAAATCAAAACTATTAGTATCATCGGAAAGCTAAAACTCTTCTCTTCAAAAAGCTCTGCCTTGTCACTTCTCCCGCACATTGAGGCGCAATTCTGCAGCCCCTTATAATTTCTGAGAATGGATTGAGTGGATACTAATATTAAAAGAACTAAAGAAATTAAACATACACTAGCTCAGTTTTTCTTGGTAGAGTAATATGGGTAAGAGATAATTTTTGTACGTCTTTTTGGAAATAGTCTCTATAGTTGTTTAAAATTTTTGATTTGCTTTGCTACACACGGTGTTGAAGGTTCGTGAGGTTTACTCCAGATGGAAAAAGCCATGATTCGTGTCATCCGGACCCTTAAATAGTCCGTAAAAATTACGTCTTCAAGATGGCTACTTCCCGGAAACAAATGTCCAGCCAATCGACTCATTAGAAACGAATTAAATAAATCCGGTAGGAAACCAGCAAGGCACACTGTAATATAAACGGCTTAGAAATCCGAGTGAACTACACTGCTTAAAAGTTAGTAAACACTGCTCGATATAAAAATTAAAAAAAAAATGTAAATTATAATGAGAAAACAGTAACATAATATGATCTTAAAATCTAGGAGAAAATGAATGTTACAAAGCTATCTTTTACACACTAACAACAATTAATATCGATTAACCTTCGAGCGGTGCGCGTAGAGCTGTTTGGCGCGCTACACTTTTTGAACCACCTAACCGAATTTTTAATAAATTTCCACGCTAATAAAAAACATTTGAAAAAAATCTATATACTATTTTTTTTTGTAAAATTTCCCAATCCTTCACGTAGTGTCACGTTAGTTTTTCGATATCTTTTTTATTTTTTGAGATATTACCGAAAAAAAACCAAATTTTTGATTTTATTTTGGATTTTGTTGGCTTAGCGTATATCAAATTTGAGCAAACTTTTATCGGATTCTACGTGCAAAAAACTACCTGTGTGCCAAAATACATTTTAACATTTAATGAGGGCTCAAAACCCCTGGCGACTCGAATATATCTTAAAACTTACTAAAATGTTAACATTGACTTCTTGATCATAGTAATTTGTTTCATTTTACAATAGATTGTCTAAATTTTAACTATTTCTGAAATCAAATGGAGATTTACATATAAAGGGTTTTACGGTGGTCGTGTCTGTGCAAGGCCAGGAATTAATTTACTGGCTGATATACGAGGCTGGTTTGAAAAGTCCGTGCAAAAATAAAAACTACTTATGTGTTTGGGGTAAACCTTTTTTATTTTTCGACATAGTCTCCTTTTAGGCTTATACACTTCGTCCAATGATGTTCTAGTTTGTTGATCCCTTCCGAATAATAGGATTTGTCCAAGTCTGCAAAATATCCATTAGTGTCTGCAATCACCTCCTCGTTTGAATAAAATCTTTGTCCCGCCAGCCATTTCTTCAAATTGGGGAACAAATAGTAGTCCGAGGGAGCCAAGTCTGGAGAATAGGGGGGATATGAAACGAGTTGGAATCCTATTTCCATTAATTTTGCGACCACAACTGCTGAGGTGTGTGCTGGTGCGTTGTCATGATGGAATAGGACTTTCTTGTGGGCCAATCGCGGGCGTTTTTCTTGCAGCTCGGTTTTCCAACGGTCCAATAACGATGAATAATATTCACCTGTAATAGTTTTACCCTTTTCCAGATAGTCGATGAGGATTATCCCTTGCGAATCCCAAAAGACAGTCGCCATAACCTTTCCGGCCGAAGGAACGGTCTTCGCCTTTTTTGGTGCAGATTCCCCCTTGGTAACCCATTGTTTAGATTGTTGTTTGGTCTCAGGAGTATAATAATGTATCCATGTTTCATCCACAGTGACGAAACGACGCTTAAAGTCCTCCGGATTCTTCTGAAACAGCTGCAAACCATCCTTGCAACACTTCACACGATTCCGTTTTTGGTCAAGCGTGAGCAATCGCGGCACCATCTTGCGGATAGCTTTCTCATGTCCAAATGTTTATGCAAAATATTATGTACCCGTTCAGTCGAGATGCCCACAGCACTAGCAATCTCACGCACCTTAACTCTTCTGTCATCCATCACCATATCATGGATTTGATCAATGATTTCTGGAGTAGTAACCTCCACAGGCCGTCCAGAAGGTTCAGCGTCACTTGTGCCCATATGGCCAGTCCGAAAACTTGGAAACCACTTAGAAACTGTGTATAAACTAATCGAAGGTGCAGAGTCACCATAATGTTTATCAAGCTTCTCTTTAGTCTCCTGAGGCGTTTTGCCTTTCATAAAGAAATGTTTAATCACCACACGAAATTCTTTTTCGTCCATTTCTTGAAAATCACTCGACTTCCTTGATTCACACGAATGCCAAACACAAAGAAATAGACCAATATGGCTGAAACTTGGTGTGCGTTCATTCAAGAGATGCTACTAACTAAATATGACCTCGATACGCGCCGGTGGTGCCATCTCACGGACTTTTCAAACCAGCCTCGTATAACAGTATTGGCACATCTATCGAATTTTGGTTAAGTGTACGTACAACCTCGACAAAGAAATGCGTTTCAAAAACAATATGCTTTGAAAAATATTAGTTTTATGAAAAATAACAACCTACTATACATACATAGTAAACACCACAATAATGTTATGGCAATTTAACAAAAAAGCTAAATTATGATTTTATTTATTCAATATTTTAAACTGAATTTTTTATGTAATACACATTCTTTAACGCTATATATTATTTGTATTATATAACTACCTCTAATTTAGAAGTGTTATAACAAAAACGTTTAATTGCTGAATATATATATACACGGTGATTCTGTAAGTAAACAGGACTTTTACAAAATAGCCAATGTTAGTGGTGTCACCTATTGAATATAATATGCGTTGGAAAGGTACAGGGTGGTCCAAATTGGACACTTTTAAAGGTAAACCCCTTTTTCTAAAGGAGATAGACGAAACCTGATACTGATGTCGGTGTTTGAGGCTCCATTTTTATGATAAACTCAATGATGGAAACCGCATATTGATATCTAGTACCGTTTCAAATATACAGGGTGTTTTTCAAAAATCTGCATTTTGGAAAAATGTTAAAATATTTCATTTCTGTAAAAACATTCCCAAAGCACTTTTTCACGTGAATTTCAACAGTGTAAGTTACATTTTTTTACAACTAATATTTTAATAGTTATTAACGCAAAAATATATTTTTTAAATGAGATACCCTGTATATTTTTGCTTATCCGAATAGAGCTTTAAATTACCATTCTAAAAATATAGCATACTTTAAATTTTGCTTAAATCTACTTCAAAATATAAAGGTTTTCAGTTTTACGCAAGTTTTAAATACACATTTTGTTAAGTAGGCTTTGGACGCCGTTGAAAATCTCCGTCTCTAAGGTGATGAACTTTTCTTATCTTGTATAGCCTGAATTTGTGCTTTTTCAAAGTACGACTTACGTTAGTACTTGGTAATCCAGTGGATTCTTTTAGCTGTCGGTTTGAAGTGTTGGGATTATTTCCGATAGTTTCTAAAACTACTATTTCTTCTAACTTCTTATCCCTGTTTGATACATAATTTTTCGTTTCTTTTCAAACTGGCCACTATTAACTAGGTTATGTCGCAATCGAGCGAATATATCCTTGAAGGATTGACGCCTTTCTGAATACCGTTCGTGATACAAATTATTTGCCGCTTCCGAATTTTCTCCGGTTTGTATGAAACACACTATCATATCCCATTTTTCGTAATCTTCAAACTTCATTGCGATTTATTTGACAATTCAATAACTGATCCTGAAGTAAAATTTGACAACTACGAGTAAACAATTGAATTAAACCATATGGCCGCTCCGTCCAAAGCCTACTTCACAAAATGTGCATTTAAAACTCGTGTAAAACTGAAAACCTTTATATTTTGAAGTAGATTTAAGCAAAATATAAAGTGTGCTATATTTTTGAAATGATAATTTAAAGCTCTATTCGGATAAGGAAAAATATACAGGGTATCCCATTTAAAAAATATATTTTTACGTTAATAACTATTAAAATATTAGTTGTAAAAAAAGGTAACTTACACTGTTAAAATCCACGTGAAAAAGTGCTTTGAGAATGTTTTTACAGAAATTAAAAATTTTCAATAGGAAAAGATTTACAAACATTTTTCCTAAATGCAGATTTTTGAAAAACAACCTGTATATCTCAAACGGTACTAGACATCGATATGCGGTTTTCACCATTAAGTTTATCATAAAAATTGAGCCTCAGACACTGACATCAGTTTTCGTCTATCTCCTTTAGATAAAGGGGTTTACCTTTAAAAGTGTCCAATTTGGACCACCCTGTACATCTTTCGCTGACATTATGTCTAATTTTCATGATAATCGGATGAATAAAAGCTGAGATATTGCCCTTAAAATGACAATGTGTTTTCGCTATCGATGATGAAATAAACATCGAACAAAGAGCGAATAATAAGTTGATAAGTTTCGCAAAATATTTACCGAAACGTATCAATTGAAGAAACAAGTTAAATCTAAATGAGGACGAACATGCTGGCCAACCATTCGTGATAACAGAAGAAAACATCGAAATTGTTCGTGAAGTCATCAAAAAAAGAGTCGAAATCCTCTTTTACGATACATGGAAATGAAGTTAAATATGTCCAAACCTTCAATCCATGGCATTCTGACTCAGTATTTGGGGCTTAGAAAGATTGATCCACAGTTTGGATCACACAAATTGACTAATAATCAAAAATTGTTTGGAATTGAACATTGTAAAGCCTTGACTAAAGGCAAAAAAAAAAGGACAAAAACTTCAAATAATCCATTATAACTGGCGATGAGACGTGGTGTTTTTAATATAACCTCAAGCGAAGAAAGCGAAAAAATTGATTGGAGAAGTCAAAAGTCAAAAAAATATTGATTTGTTTCTACGATTCGAAGGATAGGAAGACAGTAATCGCTAGGTGGTTTTATCTGGGCCATCTTTTGCACCTAGCGATTACTGTCTTCCTTCCATTGACAGTACCTTGCGTCACCTCTCTAACACTTCCTGGTGCCTCGAGTCTTCAATGGTTTTTTGCCAACAATCTCTTCCTCTAATCAGATTCCAACAAGAAACTAATTAATAATTAAATCACTAGATAATTTTCTTCTTCGTTGCGCCCATTATTGTCACTCTCTCTCTCGCTCCCTCGCTCACCATTCACTTATAATTAGGGTGTGTTTTATCCTTCCACCATTACATAACGGGCTGTTTTGGTCGCTCAATTGACTACCTCTCTCCCACTTAGGTTCCAATATTTGTACTTCCTTTTCTATCGGTTCCTTCCAGGTGTCGACCCCGCATTCTGGTTAATTGAGTTTTCTTGACTAAACGCCTTATCTCTGTCGGGTAGCTGTCTCCTGTCGTTCTTGTCATTTGTTCCTAAATGGCGGTGGCCATATGTGGTCGTCACAAGTGAAATAATTAATGATGTTTTCAGCATCCAAGGTTCCCAAGTACATCCATGTGTTAAATTTGTTTTTTGGAATTTTGTCTACAGTGTTTTAATGTGTATTTTGTATATTTTTTGGATTAACCTACTTTTATATGTAACAACTTTTTATGTACAACCTACGGCCATTCAGGCTAACGAAATCTTTCCACTTCTCATGTGAGTTTTTTAACTTATTATGACTAATATCTTATTCTTGTTCCACACTAATTTATTTATTATAACAACCTAATTAACATCATTAATGTAAAGTTGTCCCAGACACTATCAGTGAATTCGCTCTGTTCTTCTTTTCAGTTCTGCCCTGAAGAAGGTCCCAATCCAGGACCGAAATATTGGCGGCTTAATGAAAATTGTGTGATCTCCTATCACGCCCAAATTTGCCGAGCTCCCCAATTAAGATTGTATTTTATATATATATATATATATATATATATATATATATATATATATATATATATATATATATACAAGCTGTTAGGGAAATTGTTTAATAGACTTTAACCGGTAAATTCTTGTATCAACAGGAACTTCAGATAGGTAGTGATAAATGACGCTGCGCCATAAATGATGAGAAAATCAACCCTCCAGATTTATGGTTTTACAGCATGCAGCCCAATGGTTGTAGCAAGTAGATACATCACAAACAATTTTGAAAACCACCTGGGTTATTAGAATATTACCTTGTTTAAAATTAACAGTGTCTTATTTTATTTTATAATAAATTGAAGACATTTTACCTTTTTTAATTAAAAAAGAAATAAACTTGAACTGAAGTTCAGCGTTATTGAAGATATTATTTACGAAACGAAAAAAGTCAAGAATTTTTTGTTCACAACAATTAATAATCATTAAATTTCAGTCAGAAACATTGAACTTTAATAGTATTATATTTTTATAAACGACACATTGTCGAGCAGTATAAAAAGTAATTTTTTTACCAATACAATATAAAATAGCCATTCTGGTGTCTCTTTTAAAGGCTTTACTTGCAATTCGCGTGTTTGTACTGCTGAAATGTAACTCTTCACATGTTTGGCGATATCTCATCGTTGCTCATAGGTTCAAATTAAACCCTAAATTCATCATGACCCATTAGTGAATCCATCTAGTACATACGTGTTTTATGAGTTAAACATACAGTTAGTTTCTGAACGCTTATTTTGGCAATATATTGTGTATTTTCTTAATACTTCGATTGGGAAAGCATGGCCTAAGCCTGAAAAATATATTTGATTTTATTTGATAACTTTATAATACGGTGCTTGAATATTATAGCTTCGGATATACCAGCTTGTTTAGCAAGAACTGAGGCAGCAGTAAATGTACATCAAGCATGACAGTTTCCTCATATATCCATCGTGAATTGGGTATCAGCCTCAACTGTTTAGGCCGAAACTATACTTGGTGGTACACCTAGGAGACGGGAAAACGTAGATTGAGACTGGAACAATGTAATTTTTTCCAATGAAGCTTCATTTTGGGCCTGGTCAATTTTCACTAACCGATTGGTTTAGCGCACCGTGAAACACCCTGTAAATATCCTTAAATGGTGAAAAAATATTCCAGATTTATAAGAAGGTATTATTACCGACTGCCAAACGGTAGTTTGTCGATAAAAATAAGGGGTGAATTTTTTGAGAGAAGGACGACCCAAACATCAGAGTACACCGTGTAGCGAATGGAAAGGGGAATCCGGTATGGTCACACTAGATCAACCACATGTAGGCATACATCAAGCAGAAGGTTCGTAGTAAAAAAGATGTACACAGTGAAGCAGTTGTCACGGTAAATTCGGGCAATTTGTAAATTTTTACCTCAAGAATACGGTGAAAGTATGTCATCTTCGCTGATGGGAACTGGACGAACTATTGAATCATTAGTTTTTAATAGCAATCTTTACGGTCGAATGACGTCAAAAACTTTTTTGGTGAACAGTGCACGACAAATTCTTACTTGACCGACTCTACAAACAAAACTACAATATAATATACGAGGGCTGTCTGAAAAGTTCTCGACTTAACAATGAAAGAAAATTTTTTAACGTGAAATATGTTTTATTTTTCAGTAGAATTTCCTGAAAGTTCAATACATTTATTCCGTTTTTCCAATAATTCAATAGCATCATTGGTGTGATTCCGGAAGGTCTGCAAAATATCCATCCACCGATGCAATAGCTTCGTCATTTAACGTATAACGCTTTCCAGCCAGGAATTTTTTGTCAGGTTTGGAGACAAATAGTAGTCAGAGGGAGCCAAATCTAGTAAATAAGTGGGATGTTCAAGCAATTCGTACTTTAATTCGTTGAATTTTAAACATTAAAACACTTGTGTGAACTTGTGCATTGTCTTGATGAAAAAATGATTCTTTTCTTCTTTAAACCAGGTGTTTTCTCGCGAATTTTTGCATCCAACTGATCCCTAAAGATTACAATAATATTCAGAGTTAATGGTTTTACCTTTCTGAAAATAATCGATCAACAAAACACCTTTGTAATCCCACAAAACTGTTGCCATAACCTTCCCTGCTAATAGAACCGTATTTGCCTTCTATAGGGCACTTCCACCGGCTTTAGTCCATTGTTTCGACCGTTTTTTTCGCTCTGGTGTATAGTGGTGGATCCAAGTTTCATCAGTTATGAAACGACGCTTGAAATCCATTTTATTTTGCCTAAAAAGATCCAAACATGCTTGAGAAATACGCATTCAAATGCGGTTTTGGTCAATTGCCAACAAATGCGGCACCCATCTTGCACAATGCTTTTTCATATGTAATTCTTCATGCAAATTACTTTCAGTTCATTCTTTTGAGATGCCTATGCTATGTCACTCGTCGATCATCTAACACCATATCTTGGACTTGTTGATGTAGCAGTTTTTGGAAGATTTTCGCGTGGATCATTTTCGAGGTTCGTACGACCAGATTTAAAAAGAGCAGCCCATTTTTTCACAGTGGAAAGTGAAGGTGGTGTATCCTTATACACTTTTAACATTTTCGGATGAATTTATGTTGGTGTTAAACCATCCAAAACAAAGAATTTAATCCAATTGTTTCCATTTTAAAAAAATCAAAGACACGTCAATACTAAACAGCTAGATTTTAAAAAACTAAATTTTACATGTGTTTATATAAAGGATGTAACTTTCCAATACAATTATGGTTTCAGAGTTTCTAACGCCATCTATGTGTCAGGCCGAGAATTTTTCAGACAACCCTCGTACATATATAAGCATTTCATCTCAAAAGTTATTATCTGACAATTAATTAACTTATCGTTAATAAATAAAAACAATTAAATAGATGTCTGCTTGAAATGATCCCGTCAATTAAATTTTAATTAGAATTAATTTAAATAATAAAATATTTAAAATATAAATTATCATTCCAACTATTGTTTAGTAATAATAGATTTTTTTAACCAAAAAATTAATAACAATGGAAAAACACAGTTAAATTTATAAAAAATTAATTGTTTTGTGTAGTAGACTCCATAACTATTAATGATAAATATGACTGCATTTCAAATATCTATGATATTAGTGGAAAGTTATTGTAGTGTCTACACCAAGCTGACTGATTAATGAGTTACGAAATTTAGAATTACCCGTATAGATTTTATAGTCTTGTAGTGACAGCACTACCCCGTCCAGTCATTTGCATCACCCAATACATTTTCCAACGTAAATTTTGTTGATAAAACTAAATCTACTAAAATTAATTTTTTTATGGGCACGGAAATTTCTAAAGCGCTATAGTAGCGACGCGTGTGCGGAAAAAGCGATTCACGTTGATTTTGAATCGCTGTAAGTTGTACTCGGTGGGAAACGCAGTTCTGGGCGAGTCATTTTAAGGGGTTTTGCTTAAATGGCGTATTATAGTTCTAAAAAACATATCATAGCCTTATTTTAGATTGAATTTTTTTTTTAGCTTCTAGTACTTAATTTCTGAAAGAAGTCGTAGGGCACGAAAAGGTGTTTACTTTGCTCGCAATCTGTTGGAGTGATTTGGCTTAGTCGTTAGTATATATAATCTATCAAAAACGGCTAATACTTTCTTAAATTAAGTATAGCCGGCATCATAAAGGTAAAAAAATTGACACTGGATAGACTTATTCCAGAGATCTTCCAATATCTGGAGATCTTTCATATAGCTCTCTACAATAAGCCTCGGTTTCCTATTCGACTTCTGCATTTGCTTCAAATATCTTTCCCTGGAGCCACTTTTTCAAATTTGAAAAAAGGTAATAATCGCTGAGGGCTAGATCTGGTGAATACGGTGGATGAGGAAGCAATTTATAGCCCAATTGATTGATCCAATTTCTACCATCCCTTTTATGGACTTGTGAGTGGTGCATTATCTTGGTTAAACAACAGTTTTTTTGTCGGCTAAATGTAGCCTTTTTTTATTTCACCATTCAAACGATCCAACAAACCAATGTTGCAGTTTCCGGTCATTATTTGCCCCCTTTTCAAAAAAGTTGATCGATATTATTCCTTGCGCATCCCAAAAAATACTTGCCAACACCTGTCCACCTAATGTTTGTGTTTTTGGACGCTTCGGTCGGCTTTCATGTGGTTCTAGACACTCTGCAGACTGATTGTTGAACTCAGCTATGTAGTGGTGGATCCATACTTCCTCTATTGTTAGAAACTGACGCAAAACTTCCGCCGAAATAGTGTCATACAGCTTTCTGAATCTTCGATACGTGGCTGTTTTTGATCCGTTGTGAGAGTGCGCTGCACCCATCGGGCACAACGCTTTTTCGTATGCAAATATTCACTCAAAACATGTCTCATGCGTTCCGTTGACATCTTCACGATGTCAGCTATCTCCCTCACTTTCACTTTGCAGACATTCGGTTGCAGTTGCAGTCATTCAGTTGTATTGCAGTCACAATATGGTGGATTTTTTTTATTTTTTGGAGTGCCTGCCTCAGTTAGACGTCGGGAATGTTGTGCATCATGGGTGCTTGTACGACCACATTTAAGTTCACTAAACCATCGACATATAATTGCTTTCGACGGAGCAGATGTGCCATAACACTTCTAAAGCCATTCTTAGGTTGGCTGTATTCTTTTCCATCAAAAAGCAATATTTAATCAACAAACGAAATTCCTTTTGTTCCATCGTTTTACAAAAATCAAAAGTAGCGTCAACTAAGCACCTGTAACTGGCAAACTAATAGACTAAATGTCATGCAAATTTTTGAGAATTGACGCTTACTGAAAATGAGATGGTGTTTTTTGTTTGTGATGCCATCTCTCGGAAAGTCTCGGGATCTTTCACCCCACGAGTACAGGGAAAAATGTATTTCATTGCTCGAAACCTATGTTCTGCTAGTCCAGTCGTCAGAGACAAATTTTGACGAAAATATCTCATTAAATGTTAACAGGCTGCATTTTGGCATAATGTAGTTTTATTGCACGTAGAATACGATAAAAAAAAAGTTTCCTGCTCTATAATGTACGCTAAGCCTACAAAATCGAAAACAAAATGAAAAATTCGATTTTTCGCAAAAAAAAATGTATATTGATTATTTTGTTTTAGTTTTATCGTAATTTTAAAAAAATATTTAAAATAAAATGGCTGGTTTAACCCATTCAGTTGTGGTGGAAATCATACTTTCTACCTCATTTATGATTAAATTAACATTTCTGTATACCGTTAGATATTTTGAAATTGGCTATTGAGGGGTTTCTCGGGGTGCTGATTAAGAATTCGACGACGGATTTGAAAAATTCAAAATGGCGACTCCAATATGACAGCCAGAGAGTAAATAATTCACTTAATTTCTTCGAATAATTTCGAATTTTTGTGTTTTCAATAACTGTTAGCTTTGTACCGGGATCTTTAAATGAAATAAAAATACTTTATACTTAAAGCTTAGACTTTTATCTTTCATTTCCCACCTTTAAATATTTTTTTATTATTTTAAGTTTACCATGAATACTTTTTTAAGAGTAAAATTACAAAAAAAGTGAAAGTTTTTTTAAAGTTTTTGATTGAATGATTGTCTAATATCAAGTATACTTTTGACTATAACTAAAGAAAAATTGTGCGACTTTTTTTGATCATTTCATACTGCTTTCAAAGTAAAATTGCCGGCGGCGCACTATAGCAGACAAATTTTCATATTTTAAAACTCAGTTTTTAAATAACACAGACAAAGTGAGTATTTTTAATTATTCTTATATTGAAACTTAAACTCTCATGCAAACGAAAATTTCGTTTTTAAGTTTTACAAATTATACAGCAACAAAAATCCAAACTATTAGTATCATCGGAAAGCTGAAAATCTCCTCTTTACATTCTGAAAACCAGTAATATCGATTAACTTTCGAGCGGTGGTCGTGAACTTTCAAATTTTATTTTGGATTTTTGTAAACTTAGCATACATAAAACTTTAGCAAACTTTTTTATTGAATTCTATGTTCAAAAAACTATCTGAGTGCCAAAATGCAGCCTGTTAACATTTAATGAAAGCTCAAAACTCCTTGCTTATTTTCTGTATTTCGATTTTAATAGATGTCAGGAATGCTGTATTTAATAAAGTTATAATATATAAAGGGCCTTAGGTGTAATGGGAGGAATTTGAGAATTTTTGTGCTATTCTCTCCTAGAAATGTGCATATATTGCGAGGCATCACAACCGGTGTTGTTTAGAATCAATTTATCTTCGTCTTAGTAGACAAAAATGCACCTACTAACGACAACGAAATCCTGCGTATTTTTCAAATGATTAAAGCAGAAAATTTGCCGAAAAACAAGGAACTGTAGCACATTATAAAATAATTAGATATTAATAGTAAAATATAAATCTACTTTATCGTAGTAAGGTAGTATTATTATTTCATAACAACTACGAAATGAATTGTAAACCAGGACAGGGAAATAAAACATCAAGGGGCTTTACAGACATAAAAGAAATACATATTCTAGGTATAAAAACTCGTTGAAACGATGTATATGGTTCATTTATAAACACGAGTCTTGAAACACCTGACTGCGAATGTCCTTGACATTGTGTGGTTTTTAAGATGTGTTACGTAAACGGCCTACGATTATTGGATTTTTCGTTCTATTCTTACACAATTTGATTTCTTTCTATTTCAGGAAAAGTTTATTTTTAGATTTGCACTATTTAGGTATTTGTTAAACCTATTACGACAAAAAATGAAAATACCGTCTTATTTTATTCCGCACGCATGGATTCTGCGATTTGCATCACTGAAGTAGTAAAGGACCTAAAAAGTCACTTACCACTAACTCGAGCTAACACCCTTCTCCCCCGAAAGATACAAATCATATTTAAAGGACAGTGTTTGTAAAGATAATCATTTGCCAAAGAAAATGACATACACTAACTATCTAAAGCTAAATTTGTTCACACAGATCAAAATAGTCATTTTAATAAAAAAAAACGTTCTGGTATCGGCTGTACGCGTTTTTTCTGCGATTCCCGAGCGCGAAGTGATTTATATTCCACAACAGACAGAGTGACGCTCTGTATGATATTCTACACTTTGCCAGTGATTTGCCTCATGCATTTTTCTGATACATTGATAAACATCATTTGAATTAACCAAAAACACCTCGAAATGTATAAAAAGGAAGACTTTGTTCAAAGTTTAATTTAAAAGAAAATATTTTCTCACAATAATCTAATGCAACAACAGTTTTTGTTGTTTTTTACTTAAAAACTCGGTTGTCTAAGAAAAATATTGTAATCAAGGATTATGATTTTTATCAGATTTTAAAAATTTGTGAATATATGTGAATATATATATATATATATATATATATATATATATATATATATATATATATATATACGAGGCGTATTCGAAAAGTAGGGGTCGTTTGCTTATATATAAATATCAGCGGGTCTGAACAAAGGTGTACACATGCAGCGCCATCTATCGATTGTTTTCGAAGCCACTGAAGTTACTGTTTTGATTCAGTAGTCGTTTCCCGGTCGGTGAATGCAGACAACAATGTTCGCGAAAATTGTTGCGCCCACCAGTTGCGAAGTGCGTGCTGTGACTTAATTTTTGTGTGCAAAAGTATCATCAACTGTTCAAATTTATCAAGAGCTGTGCTTAGTTTATGAACCTACAGTAGAGGGAAGGAAAGGTCAGATAATGGTGTCGAAACTTCAAAAATGGCATCACAGATGTGCATGATGAAGAGGAGTGGCAGGCCCAGTATCCAGACTGATGAAATCGTTCAACCAGTGGACCAAAAACTGCTTGGTGGACAACGGTTTAAAGACGACGAGAAACTCAAAACCGTCACTGTTAACTGGTTCAATTCCCAGGTGGAATACTTCTATGCAGGGGGATTAAAGAAGCTAGTGCAGCATTATGAAAAGTGCTTAGAAGTGAACGACGATTATGTGAAAAAATGAAGTAAGTTTGTAGAAAACTAAAATCGTCAATAAAAACTTGTTCTAACGAATATATTTTTTTATGACCAACCGGCCCTTACTTTTCGAATATAACTCGTATAGATTCAGAAAAAAATTGAATTTATAGGTGGAATCTGCATCATATGAAAGCCAAAAATTCTTTTGCAATGTCAATTGTCATTTACCGTTTGGTGGTAAATTTGAACTTTCTAATGTTTAAAGTCCAAAAGTCATTCTGTTTGTTAAAGTATCGAAAACACTGATTAAGAAAAAGTGTTTAGAATTGCATTTTGTGGCAGTATCCAAATTTTAAATAGACTGGACAAAAATCGTATTATGTCAGTCTTTGAGTAATAAAAATATGATGGTAGACACACTGGGCTGGAAGGAAAGAGAAGATCGCCAAAAAGCATATGGAAGCAAAGAAAAACATTTCCTTTACTGAAACGGCCATTCTGTATCGAAGTGAATTAAAATTATATTTTATATCGTTTTACACTTCGTCGTAAAGAAACTATCGTAAAAGTTAAATAATGTTTTTAAATAAAATATTGTGATTATTAGTGGGTGTAATCCATTGCAGCTTAAGACAGAAGATTCTTGGTGGTTATTTTTGTTAGTACTCGTTTACTATGTTAGCGCACTGGTCTTCAAAAATAGGTTATTTTTTCAGCATCAGTTTCTGTTTTTTTAAACCGAAAAAAGTATTTTTTTCTTAATTTGTAATAAAATAAAATAAGAAATTGTCAATTTTAAGCGTGGTAACATTATAACTATCAAAATCGACCTAAATTGTTTTTGATATTTCTATTAGATACAACCATTGACTTACATGCTGAAAAAATATAAATCTTCAAAGTCTATTTTCTAGCGAAATATTATTTATCATAATTTTTTTGAAGTTCCAATTGGCACAAGGGTTTATCGATTTAAATATATTAAATGATTTTCATAACACTCTATATATATATATATATATATATATATATATATATATATATATATATATATATATATATTAAATTAAATATTTTTTTAAAAGAAAAAATGCTTTTGCATGTCACTTATGTGACCTATGCAGAGTGGAATTATTGGATGTAACCTCCCTCATCTGCAATGACCGTCTCCATCCTTGGCCTGAAGCGCTCGCAAGCTTTTTTTAAAGCAGGGCTGTCTATATTGGCAAATGCTGCTTCGATAGCGGTGCTTAAAGATGCCACCTTAATACGTCTGGACTTGCTAGTAACTCTTTCGATTACGCTCCAAACATAGTAATCGAGGGAGTTCAAATCCGGGCTATTGGGGGGTCAAAACTCTTTAGACCAGAACATGTCCATGTTATCCGATAACCAGTTTTAGATTAAATGGCCCGTATGTGCCGGTGGACCATTCTGTTGATACACGTACACGCCTCATGTACACACTTGATCTCGGGTACCCGAAAAGGCGAATTATTTCAGTCGCCAAACGTCCAGCGCGAAGATTTTCGATAATCGCGGCTATTCGGTTGTACTCCGCACTTGCTCGCAACTGCTCGGTCATTTCGAGGTTATCACTATTTACTAGAAATAGTGGAGCATAAGGTGCATATATCACTAACGTCAGCAATTTCGTACAATCGATCGAAACACAAAGAGAAATATTACAAAAATTGTGTTTTTAAGATACGTAAAACTGAAAAACTTTTCAAAATATTTTCCATTCAAGTAAAACTTAAAATTTCTATTAACTATTGGTGATGAACAGTTGTAACTCCTTGTCTTTCTGGTAACAGGACCATGGTAAATGATTATCAACTTTTTCCCAAATTTGCCAAGGACTTTGAAAAATTATCAGTACTCAATTTTTTTAAAACAAATTCGTGTTGTCATCAAGGCTCTTGACGTCAAGGTTACACTTTTGATGTCACGAACATATTTATAATAGGCAGAAGGCACTGATAAACAATCGTTATTCATTGTTATTGACGTCATTGTCAAAATAATATTTAGAATGGCCTACTGCGTTAAATCTTAATGAAAAAAAAACAGGAATAAATTTCAATAACGAAATATCTACTTGGTATTCGAGTGATTTGAATAATTAAATGATATCACCTGTAGTTTCTCAGAAAACATATCAACTTAAAATAAACAGGCTATTCTGTACATCACAATGAATTAATTACCTAAAACTTACTCACTCCTTTTAGGTAATTACTTGTCGAAATAAACAGAGTAATAATTATAATTTTTTTTTTGTGTTTCAGATTGTTTAAAAAATCAGTAATAATTTGCATATTCTCATGACACTAATAACAAAGATGCACAATAATGATTATTTATTTAATGACTGTGTTTATTAAAATTGTTTTTTGTGGGAAATTGACCTAAAATTGTACCACAGGAAGGTATTATTATAATTTTTAAGCAATTTTACTTTAAGTAAATCCAATAAGTTACGATGTTTAGAACTAATTAGTCACATTAAAACGATCATTTTTAGACACCCGGCCTCGATTTATGGAAAATTGTTGGATATTTATATTTTTTTAAATGTATAATGGCATAGTACATGTCAAAGAGTACAATGACATATTTGACATTTGGTGGTTAAAGCCAAGCTGGGCGCCGCGACATCAAACAATTTTTTTTTCTTCAATATATCTTTGGTAAAATGGCATTGGAAAGCCCTATTTTTTTTCAACATTTTTTCCTAAAACTGTTTTTTTCCATTTTGTTTTGTAAAAAAGTTATGCAGCAAAAATCCTCTAAAATATTATTTTTTGGTCATCACAGTTGTCCTGGATTGTATGCCACGTTTGGAGATTTTCAAACAATTTATCTAGTGGGCGGCTGTCAGACTTTAATCTGACGGTAATTATAATAATATTACTTACTCTGCTATTGAGGTGTTGTCTTTAATAAAATATCTTTGAACAATAAAGAACAAAAATACCATTTTTATTAAAACCACAAAAAAACTGTATAACTTTTAATATTACATAACTTATTACTAGAGACCGGATTATATGCATTTGCATATTTTTATATGCATTTGCATATTTAGACCATTCTCACCGATTATTGCATATTTTACTCAAAATCTAGTAATGATGCATATTTTCCCTATATTTACAATATTTCTCGGTGTTACTAGGCAATTGAATTGCTCAGGGTATTGTTAATGTCGCCATCTGGAACCGATCTTATCGCCGGAACATTACCTGCAATAGTCTAAACATCGATTAGGTTATAATGCCAAGGGAATACCCAAAATTACGACGGTATTTTATTCCTTTGTTTCTCAGTCGGGATATTAAGTGATAAGTAATTAGTTTCTAAGAATATTTGTTTGAGCGTGGATCAAATAAACAATTTTCTCAAAGACGAATTTTTATTTTAAAACAAGATATCAGTTTTAACATTATTGTTGACGCGTTTGCATCAGTGTACTCTTTTTGCAATTTTTAACGTGTTGTGTTTAAGTTTAACGTGTACCATGCCACCCGCAAAAAAAGTGTCTCTTCGTGGGGAGCTGATTATCCTGGAACATTTACATACGACGGAAATGTTTTATATTGTCGAGTTTGCGAGAAAAATGTTTCGTGCACAAAAGAGTTTCAAATTGACCAGCCTGTCAAGACAAGTCTTCATATCGCACGAATGCAAAAAAAAGGCCCACGACAATCACTTATAACAGCAGCAAGTAGCAGTGATTCCACTTCTATAGGCAAACAAAAAAAAAACTTTAGCATGGATTTATGTGAAGCATTGCTTGCAAGTAATATTCCTCTCCACAAACTTACAAATCCTATATTCAAAGATTTTCTGCGAAAATATTGCTTGAATCAAAAAATACCAGACGAATCAACACTGATTAAAAATTACATACCAACAATTTACCAACATGTTCTGGAAGAAATACGTAATGAACCTAAAGATGACATTATTTGGATTTCAGCTGATGAAACTACCGACAGTTGTGGTCGCTATATTGCGAATTTAATTGTGGATTCATTAAGATTAGAGCCTTCTTCTTCCTATTTGCCGCCTACAAAGAACTTGACAAGAAAAAAATCATTCTACGATCGCCAGATTTTGTGAATGAGGGTATTAAAAAAATATTTCCTGAATCTTCTGCAGATCAAAGAGTGTTTATACTTCTCTCAGATGCTGCTCCCTATATGATCAAGGCAGCCAAAGTCCTCCAAGTATTTTATCCAAATTTAATTCATATGACATACTTTGCTCACGGAGTCCATCGACTCGCTGAAGAAGTACGATCCACGTTCGGAAATGTAAATAAACTGATTTCATCAGCAAAGAAAGTGTTTCTTAAGGCACCTGCTCGCAATAACGCCTATAAAGAAAAACTACCAAATGTGCTTTTACTTCCCGAATCAGTGGTAACTCGATGGGGAACATGGATTACAGCTGTACTATTTTACAATGAACATTTCGAGGCCATCAAAGGTGTAGTAAATGACTTCGATAGTGCAGAGGCTATGGCAGTTCGTCAATCCAAGGAAGCATTTAACGATTCTGATATTAAAAAAAAACCTAGCTTTGATTAGCACTCACTTTTCCCACATACCTGTGGGTATTAAAAAGCTTGAAACTAGAGGTTTGGCGCTGACCGAATCAATTCAGTTAATGAATAAAATCCGACAAATAAACTCCACATTACCAGATGTATTCCTGCGTAGAGTTAAAGAAAAGTTTGAAAACATTTTGTGCAATAACCCAGGCTTTGAACCTTTGTGTCAAATTGATAGTTTTATTAATGGGACGGGTGAACTTTTGCCAGAAACAATAAGTGCTAACATAACACCCAAATTCAAATACTGCCCAGTTACCTCAATGGATGTGGAACGGTCTTTTTCCACTTATAAAAATATTTTAAGTGATCGAGGACACAATCTTACTACCCAACATTTGGAACAATACCTTATTCTTTACGTGTACAAGAATACAAATGTTAAATAATTTTAAAAAATGTTAAATAATTGTTAACTAAATTTAAACATCGTCGATAACTTGTTAATTTTACGCTGATTTTGAAATAAAAAACTAAAAATTACTACTTTTATTATTATTTGATATTGCATATTTTGACCCTTTTCATGCATATTTTAAGTATTTTTCATGCATATTTGCATGCATATTTCAAAATTTTTATGTTGCAAACAATCGGGTCTCTACTTATTACATACATATTTATAAAATTAAATGTTTGAAACTGTGCTGGGACTCTTGTAGATATTGTATACAAAACTGCGTTAATGAAAAGAATGGAAAAATGCATGATAGAAGAAGAAAGACATAAAAAATTTATTTCGATTTTTTTTATTATTTTATAGTTTCAAATTTAATTTTATAAATACGTAATAAGTTATGTAATGTTAAAAGTTATATAGTTTTTTGTGGTTTTAAAAAAATAATGTATTCTTGTTTTTTATTGTTCAATGATATTTTATTAAACGAAAAACCTCAACAGTATAGTAACTAATATTATTATAATTACTGTCAGTTTAAAGTATGACAGCCGCCTACTGGATAAGTTGTTTGAAAACCGCCAAATGTGGCATACGAACCATGGCAACCACGATGATCGAAAAATAATATTTTAGAGGGTTTTTGCCTCATAACTTTTTTACAAAACAAATTAGAGTTTAAGGAAAAAATGTTGAAAAAAATTAGGGCTTTCCAATGCCATTTTACCAGAGGTATGTCGATGGAAAAAAAATACAAATGTCAAATACGTCAGTATACTCCTTAACATGCACTATACTTTTCCACATTTAAAAAAATAAATATCCAACAATTTTCCATAAATCAGGGCCGGGCGTCTAAAAATGATCACTCTGTACGTTCGGTTTTTGAGGATTAAATATAACACTGCTCTATGTACATACATTTTATTTTCATTAAATTCACCACAATTTTTGAGGGCCTCTAACCTCAGAAGGAACACTAAATTTTCAGCAAAAAAACAAAGGAGGGGTTTTTGACTTCTTCATCACCAATAACAATTGTCTTCTCTTTGGCAAGATAATAGTCAGAAGGGGCTAGGTCCGGTGAATACAGAGAATCGGATAAAACTTCACATTTTACAGTGATTGACCATTCTCGTATGCTCAAAGATGTACACGGTCTAGAGTTGTCGCGATAAACCATGTATAACATAAAAGACTACGATTCTCCAATTTTGGACGTCGTAATAAATGACAGCTGCGTAATCCTACCAAAGAGAAAGCAAGATCGATATTTTGTGGGTGAAGGCCTGCTCTTGGCATTGCTAGAGACGGTTCGTCGCTTTTCTGTCACAACTTCTTACGTTTCATGTTATCGCAGACAATCTACTCTTTTCAACATATCGTCACTATCTTGGCCTATTAGTAGTATTTTGCGACTAATTAAGTTCGCTTCAGTCAACTTGTGCAGTGCTCACTCGTTTAGTGTTACAATCGGTAAAGTAAGAACGTGTGGCAGTAAAGTATTGCCTTTAACAAGCTAATGATTCAGTAGTTCGTCCAGTCCCCATCAGCGTCAGTGGTCCCCTAGAATCTTCAGGGTATACTTTCGACGAAATTTTCCAGATATTCTTGGGGCAAAAATTTCAAATGCCCGAATTTGTCGGGAGAGCTGCATTGCTGAGTACACCTTTTTACTACGAAGCTTCTGCTTGATGTATGACCACATGTTCTCGATTGGGTTTATATCGGGCGACTGGGATGGCCAATCTAGTGTGACGATACCGGATTCCCCTTTCCACTGGCTACTCATTTTACTCCGATATTTTGGGTAGTTGTCCTTTTGAGGAATCCACTGTTTGGTAGTCGGTAGGAATGCCTTCTTGTAAATATGTATGTATATACACATATAGGTTTTCACGAATGGTGAAATGTAATACATTAAAATTCCGTGCTTCAATCCGTCCGTCTAACAATGAATTTGCACGACGTTTCGCCAAAAATCTCATTTGACATTTTCAAGTGCTCTTGCTGCTGCTGCTACTCGATACTGTGATCTTGCTGCTGCTGCCGCTCGAAGCTAACAGTTAACAGAATTTTGGCGAAACGTCGTGCAAACTTATTGTTAGACGAACGGATTGAAACCCGAAATTATGTATAATGTATTATACATATATTATATTTTATATATATATATATATATATATATATATATATATATATATATATATATATATATATATATACATATATATATATATATATATATATATATATATATATATATATATATATATATATATAGATATATAGATATTATACATATATATATATATATATATATATATATATATATATATATATATATATATATATATATATATATATATATATATATTTATTTATTTATTTATATACAGGGTTACAGGGAAAGTCGTCCTAGATAATTAAGGACGTTATAGTTTAGGTCGTTTCTGACCGATTTGACTCTATGACATGATGTCCTAAACTTAACCGTTTTCGAGATATTGAAGTTTAAAGATTTTTCTAAAAAAACATGTTTTTTTGCTTTTATATCGATTTTTTTTTTATTAGAGGTTCTCGAGTGCGATTTTTTTGGTTATTTTTAGTTAGTCTGTATGACAATTATCAAAAATCATCAAAAAAATTTGTTAGTTTTACCAAGTGTTTCCTACTTTAAATCAATAAAGAGAGAAAAAAAATGTATGGAAGTTATTCTGCAAATTATTTTAAAAACTTATATATATATATATATATATATATATATATATATATATATATATATATATATATATATATATATATATATATACATATTATATATATGGTTCAATATAAAACAGCTGGAAACGGACGAAGGCCCATATTTTATCAGTTTTTTCACTTTTTTTTATTCGTCAAATTCATCCCAAAACGCATTTAATCGTATCCGGTCTCATCAGTTGAGCTAAGATCGACAAAAAAAAGAACAGAATTTTCTGGTACCTAAGCCAATAATGGTAAGATATAACGCATACCTCATATTTGGTATTACATCGGAGGTCGACTCGCTGCAGCCATTCATGCTGACAAAGTAACTAGCAGACTGCCAGTATTTCACCACAGGCAGCATGATTTTTCGAGAGATCCCCACTCAGGGAGTTATATATATACATATAGGGTGTTATAAAATTAATTAATATATTTGATATACTGAAACTAATATATCTCTGTAACAAAAGCAATTGTAAAAAATACTGATAAATAGCGCCCATCGACAAATAGCACGTAACACCAACTAGAGATATTTCAGAACTAAAGTTTACAGTAATAATTCTTGTTTCCTGGAATAATTAAAAGGAAATATTCGGCAAGACATAGTAGTGATCTACTACAACAAAGTGCTGAATAATAATTGATAATTTCGCTGCTCGCTTAGAAAAGTGCCAGGAATGTAACGATTCGTATTAGATATACTTTTTTTCGTAACACCCTGTCCTATATACATATAATATGCATATAATGCGGTGCACCCATATATTTTAAAGTTACCGCACAACTTACGACAGTCTCTAGTTAAATTTGGCAAAATTTACAACCTGCCAACGAAAAATGGTATGTAATTGTACAGAAACATTAATTAGTACAGTGAAAAAGTAACATTTTGTGGAATTTTTACCATTAGAACTATCATAAACGCTCACCAGTTAATCGAGAGGATCGATCCATACTGCTACGAAGTTCGATGAAACAAGTAATAAATAAGATTAAATAAAAACCTGTATGATAATTTCAAAGTTTCTAATAATAATTTCACCAACTTTTGATATAAAATGAACCCTCCTACTGCACAGTGCGAAATTTAGGAAGTTTAGCGGAACTTTATTCAATTTTTGAAATACGTAAAATGCATAAGATTATTCATTATTTTGGTAGGTTAATATCCCACCTCTGCGAAACAACTGCAAAATGCACCTGAAAGTTGCATTACTTATTCAATCATACTTTTTGCCTACAGAAAGCTATTCGATTTGTTTAAGTTAATAGAGTGGTACATACAAACGGCAAGTCAGTAGGCCATGACTTTTTCTTCATTTATTTTATAAGAGAATTGTCAATTATTGGCATTTAAATAATTGCAAAATCTTTTCTTACTCGTGTGTAATTTGTTCGTGAAAAAAGTGATTTTTAAGAAGTAAGTAAAATTTACATTTTTAACTTCAGTGGAGACTTTAAAAAGTGATACTACATAATACCAGCTTGAAACGCACAAAATTTGAAAGGTTTTTTCGCAAAAGATCTTCTGCGATATTTTGCGATCTTCTTTTAAATTAAACATTTTCCAGAATGACTTTGCAAATTTCATATAACTGCATATTCCAAAAGTGGAAGGAAGAACCGACATCGGACGCCATCATTGGTTTTGTTTTGGAAAAAATAGGCTCATCAATGCTAACATTTGACGCTCTTTGCAGTTTAAAGGCAACTCTTCGTGCGCTGGTTTGTAAAATACCAAAAAGGTGGAAGGAATCCAGTCGAAATTTAGCATCATTTCTGAATAAAAATGCTAGCTGGCTTGAAAATAATGTAACATTTTCAAATGCTGTAAGGGATGCATTGCCTAGTGGATCGAGGACCAATGCAGGCAGACCTAAAAAAAAAATTTAGGGATTGTTATCCTAAGGTGCAAAACAGAAAAGTGCATCATCTTTTGAAGTCCGGTAATCAAGACGAGTTAGCCAAAGCAACTGCAACAAAGCTATACCAATCTGGAAAATGAAACTCTGCAGCGATTGTCAAGGAACTGGCATCTGGTTCTCCAGAAAGGGGTAGCAAAATCAAGAAGGCTTGCATCTCTTCTTCAAATAGCCCACGAAAATTAACTCCAGACCAGGCTATGGCGCTACTTATTGATGCAAACTTATCGTCAAATCAGTACAACATTGTTCGAGATCAAGCAAAAAATCACCGTTGCACTTTGTATCCAAGTTATTATGTTGTAAAAGAGGCAAAGAGGTTGTGCTATCCAAAGGACATAATAATAACTGAAGTTTCAGCTGAAGTATCAGTTCAGTCGCTTATAAATCATACCGTAGCAAGACTTTGTACAGGGCTAGAAGGGATTCTTAGAACTTTATCAAACGTTAAAGCACTAAATATTATCGTAAAGTGGGGTTGTGATGAGGCGGAACAAGTTAATTATCGACAAAAGTATATGGACAAACATAGCTCTGATGATAGTATGTTTAGTGTATCAATGGTACCAATCCAAATGTGCTCCGTAAATGATAATGGTGATAATCAGTCAGTAATTTGGAAAAACTCTGCTTCTTCTTCCACACGGTACTGTCGCCCCATTAAGTTCGTTTTTGCCAAAGAAACAGTCAGTGTAATTACCTCAGAAGTAAACAAAGTGAAAGAACAAATATCTCAACTTACTCCAACCACTATACTTGTAGATGGCAAGCAATTTCAGGTTACAGCAAATATGATCTTTTGTATGATTGACGGTAAGGTATGCAATGCTGTATCATCCTGTGCATCATCACAAACATGCTACTTATGTGGGGCTAAACCTAGTGAAATGAACAACATCTGCGATATACCTCAAAAAAATATAAATGAATCCTTTTTATCCCTTGGACTATCACCCCTCCATGCATGGATAAGGTTTTTGAAATGTATTTTGCATATATCGTACAAACTGGATATTAAGGCATGGCAAGCTCGTGGAGCAGAAAATAAAAAAAAAGTTGCAGAGAAGAAAAAATACATTCAACAAAAATTCAAAGAGGAGCTTGGCTTGCTTATAGATGTGCCAAAACAGCAGACCGGAAACACAAACGATGGTAATACCGCGAGAAAATTCTTTAGAAATGCCGAAAAGTCTTCCGAAATAACTGGCGTTAATTTAGATTTGATCAAGCGTTTTCATGTGCTGTTAGAGTGCCTAAATTGCGGTCTTAAAATTGATTCAGAAAAGTTCGGCGAATATGCAAGAGAAACTTTGGAATTGTATTTGAAAGAATATTTCTGGTACTCAATGCCCGTAAGTGTGCATAAAGTCCTTTGTCAATGAAAGGATATTATAGCCTCTTGCATTCTTCCGATCGGACAATTTTCTGCAGAAGCTCAGGAGGCAAGAAACAAAGACTGCAGAAAATATCGCGAACTTTTTATTAGAAAAACATCCCGAATTGACACAATACGGATTTATTTAATCGACTGCTTATTTCATCGGATCCGTACATCGCTAGTCTTCGTAAAAAAGCACCCAAAACCGAGCATAGTGAAGTTACGCCAGAAGCTTTAGGGTTGTTAGAAAGGTTTGCAGACCCATGTAATTATTGCGAGTCTTCAGACCATTGCAATGAGTCTCGTTCTGAATAGATGTTCAAAATGTTGTTACAAAATGTATGTTTTTTTTAATTGTTCTATAATAAAAAACATAAATAAACTGAAAAACTTTAAATAAAACACATTAATTTTTTTATTAAAAATTTTAAAAAACCAACAAATAGAACTGTTTCACTGGTTTAAATAATTAAGTTCCGGTAAACTCAAGAAATTTCGCACTGTGCACTGCTCGGAAAAGTACATATAGAAATAATATATTAATTACGTAACCAGTTTTATCAGTGTAATTACCTTCTCGTTATTTGTATAGTTCAAAATAAGTAAAATAGGGTATTTCCCGTTAGCAATCACGAATTTCCTAATAAGAAATATATTACACCCACCAAACATAGGTTCTAAAACCATGTACAATAGCAATAATTCTGTTTTATTAAGCAAACTGTAATAAAAACTAATTGTCACTAAACTTTGCCAACATCAATAAAACACTTAAAACAAGTTTTGCATAAGCAATTTGCAATATTTAATGAGAATTTTTTTTTTGCCACGACGCATTGTCAGCAAACAGTTTTGAAGGTTAGCTTGTCGCTGACAGCGGTATGCCATTTCCGCTCAACTCCGCCATGTTGATCTTAGTTGTGATAAGGGTAGCTTAACGATTTTTTTGTTTACGTCCTCTAGTGACTGCGCAAATCTTCAGTGATTGTCAAACATGAAAAATAAGTATTAGCTGGGTCTCCAATTCACCCCAGGAGTCACCGATTTTAGTATATTAAACGATTTTTATAACACCCTATTTATATATATATATATATATATATATATATATATATATATATATATATATATATATATATATATATATATATATATAACAGACCGATATCTCTTCTGTCTAATTGAGAGGCTCTCGATGATTGCTTCCAATCAAAACAGCTTTGTAAGAGCCATTTATCAGGCATTGTCGAATGTTCTGGATTCACTAAATAGCGGAAAAACAACTATGGCAATGTGTATTGATCTATCAAAAGCCTTTGATAGTGTCAATCATAAGACTTTACGCATAAAATTGGAACACCTAGGTACTAGGGGCAATGCATTAAAGTTAATCGCCTCCTACATGAATAATCGCACTCAGCAAGGGATGGAGACTGATAATTATGGCAGGTCTTTACTTTCAGACAGGGTCGCTGTTACAAGGGGTGTACCTCAGGGATCTATTTTAGGCCCACTGCTTTATATACTTTATACAAACGAATTGCCTAACATTACAGGAAAGTTTACAGTTCTATATGCGGACGACACAACCCTGATCTTTAGTGGTGACACTCCACAAGAGATAGTTGCTGATATGGGGAGAGCCTGTGAAATTCTAGATCGTTATTTTACAATCCATGACCTTCTACTGAATGTTTCAAAAACACAGTGTCTGGTTTTTGGCAGGAGGGTTGGTCACGTTTCCTTACAAGGGTAGCAATATTCAAACATTTCAGCATCTGTCTTTGCTAGGCGTCAATACTGATGCTAGACTTGATTGGAGACAGCATATGGAGAATGTCGCGGCTGGTATCTCCAAATATTGTTATGCACTGAGAATCTTATCAAATAATGTAGGCGTTGATGCTGCCTTGACGGCCTATTATGCTTACGTGCAGTCCAGGTTTGGTTTGATTTTTTGGGGAAACTCTCCCCAAGTAGACAAAATTTTTAAATTACAAAAAAAATGTATCAGAGCTTCTTTTAAGATGCATTATCGTGAAAGCTGTAGGAATGTCTTTGTCAGTAAATCCCTTTTAACTTTAACTAGTTTATGTTTGTTCGTATTAACAAAGATCTCGTTGAAAATGCGCAAAACAGACATAATTATGAAACTAGATATAAAACAGATCTTGTAATTGAGAAGTGTAATTTTAGTTATATCCAAAGAGGTGTACAATATTCTTCCGTTAAAATATTTAATAGTTTCCCAGAGAGAGTTCGAAAATTACCGCAAGTAAGAGCCAAAACAAGGATACGGAAGTTTGTATTATCAAAAGCTATTATACTATAGAAAGTTTCTTTAGTGATTCAGACAGACTTAACTTATGAATACTTGTTAAGGATGCTTTTCATCTTCCATTGACTGTCTTTAATGATGTTTTCTGAGCCTTTTGTCTTTGTCATGAACATACCTGTATGTATGTGTTTTGTGAATGTCTTTTTATCTTTTTGTTCTTTGTACAATGTTCCATTGTTCTATTGTTATTCTTGGAACTATTATTATATATATATATATATATATATATATATATATATATATATATATATATATATATATATATATATATATAATCATTGGTTAGCGATGGTGATGTAATTTCTGCCATCTCTCAGACAAGGTCGAATGCTTCTGGAGCTGATCACCTTACGTTGTAAATGTTAAGACTTTGTTGCCCCCTCATCGTACCATTTCTCACACATATTTTTAATATATATATATACTGGAGGGTAAGAGCCCACGCAGACTACAGAGTTTTGATCGGGTGCCAGTTTATTCGGTTGCTTAGTTAACATGCGCACTCATGTATGTTGTGAGTGCGCACACTCAACTATTCTTCACTCAAGTATCAAGCCTAAAGCATTAATTTGAACTGCATCCAATTAAACTTTTATTCTGTCTAAGATTTTGGAGAAAATAATGTTTTTAACAGATTGCTAACTATTTTTTAATAATAATATAATATATAAATAACCTTTGAAGATCGGTCGGGGGGCATTGTTAAGCATTTTGGACGATATCATCATAGCGGTGAATAGAGGAAAGAAAACATTTTGGTTCTTCTCGACTACAGCAAGGCCTTTGACACGCTGAATCCCCGCTTATTATATGTAAATTCATTATTATCGCTTTTAAGAACGAAAAATAAATTAATTAAAGGAATATTTAGCAGATAGATCACACGCGTGTACTGATTAATCGCCGTGTATCACTAAGTTTGGCCTTAGACAGAGGCGTCCCTCAGGGGTCGATTTTGGGACCACTGATGTTTGTAATTTTTATAACGGATATACATTGTTGTGTTGACAATTGTAAGCTAAGACAATATGTGGATGACAGACAAATTCCTAGAAACTTTAGTAGGCTTAACGCATTATGGGCGGAACAGGGAATTAATTACTGTTTAAATTCCATCTTTACCTACTCTAATGACAATGGTTTAAGGATAAATCCAAAGAAGCCGGCAGTAAAGTATTTTGGAATAGCAGTGATTGGGCTTAATTTAGGTATGGTCTAGGAGAGAATTCCCTTTGTTACTGAATATAAAAATTTGGAATTATTATTTGATAGTAAGCTCAGGTTTAGAAAGCAGGTTTCTTTGGTGGCTCAAAGCGCATATTGTTAACTACGTAATTTGTATATGACTCGGAATATCCTCAATTTGACCTTAAAAAAAATATTTGTGTAAACCTCTTGTCCTTTTTCACTCTAATTAATATAATTTTGTTTATAGTTGGACCTTATATCGAAGAATAAGCTGCAAAAAATCCAAAACTACTGTATGTGTGTTTCATTTTTGAATGCATGGGAGGGATCGTGTGAATAGCAGACTGAAGAAGTTAAAATGGTTGCGTATTATGGATAGAAAAAGGCTACATCTGGGATGCTTTCTGTTTAGACTGTTGAGGACCGGAGTGCCGGAGTATTTGTGTAGAGGGCTGCATTATCGAAGCTCAGTACATCAGCGTAATACTAGGTACAACGACCGCTTTCAGATACCTAAGCATCGGACAGTCTTTTTTAAGCTATACGTCTGCTAAACTTCAGAACGATATTCCTGGAGGTTTGCTTGCTCTGTCTGAATTTTCTTTCAGAGGACTGCTGAGGGAAATTTTATTTCAGAGTTACTGATTGTTGTTATTATTATGACTTTTTGATTGTTATTATTATGTCTTTTTTATAGAGTAAGGCGGGGACCACGGTTTGTTTGTATATGGGTATTAATATCAATTCATATGGAATTACGACGTTACGTTTTTTTTCTCTCCTTTTTTAGTTTAAAGTAAGTGAATTAAGTTATGATTGTGAGACTTCTTGAGTTGTATTTGAGTTGAATTTCTTTTCATTGTTTTCTTTTTGTGTATTGTATTTTTTTTTTTTGGAAACTCGGTTAACAACAGCACTGCTGCATTTCGCCGAGTATAAAATAAAGACGTTTATGACTGTTCTGGAGATTCAGTAGGTAAGGGGCATCCGTAGAAAAAATGGTGTCTGGATATAATACGTGTTGGTCTAAAGACTTAGCTCTCAATCAATTGATAGCGCAGCATCTTGAACTAAGTAAACTTAAGAATAACCCTTAACTTCTCATTTTTAATGCAGACAATGGAATTCTATTCAAATATCAACCTCTCTGAAACGCTAGATTCAGAAATTGTATCAAAAATACTTATTAAAATCTTAATTCTATTCAATTAATGAGTACCTTTTAGCTCACCTATAATTTACATTCTTAAGCATTACCGGTTGGCATGACCTTGTATAATTTATTCTACATCTCAAAAATTATTACCCTTTGATATATTTTGTCGTCAGAAATGTTTTTATTTTGTATTATATTTCTTAATATTCCTATTTTTTTTGAAAATAATGACTTGCTACAAATCTTGTGTAAAGTAGCCAATAAATATCTGTCTGTCTAATCTAGGTAAAAAAATGCGCCTAAAACGGCAGAATACAAGTTAAGCAGTAATCATGACCTAAAAACTCAAATCACCTTATATTTAGTGTCAATTTTATTGAAAATCTTACCAGACGACTCTAAATTTCCAACATTAACGGTCTCAAGAATCAGGTGATCTTTTACGATCTACTCACAGATGGTCGCTCGAAGGAGTAACCTTTCCGGTTTAGGAATTTGGTCAATGAAAATCGTTTTTTACTGCGACACGTAAGGGCTCGTTTGATAGTTAGGTCAACGGAACCGTGAAAATATTTTAAGTTACACAGAAGCAGGTTCTTTATATAAAATTATTTTATGGTTGATTTTAGATAGAGTACTACCGACAATTTTAGGTACTTAGGCCCTTTAATTTAAAGCGAAATAAATACTGGATTTTTCTCAATCACGGGAAATAAAGTGGGAAACATAGAAAACGCTTAAAATAGCAGAAAAGTTATTTCTGAGAAGAGCTAACGCATATTGCTAACTTGTAGTCGGAAGATATTCCTTTTTTTGAGGTTATTGTTGGCACTCCTGCAAGCAATGCTTTGTGGAAAAAAAAACATTTTAACCTTATTTATGGTTACGCATACGCTTTGCACTTTGGGGGAGTGTTTCTAAGTAATCATCCAAAAGGTTCGAAAACGACCCTTACAACGGCTGTTAAGTATATGAGCAAGTTGAGGGCACTCCTTAACAAGTGACTGAAACGATACTCTCAGGTAAAAAATGTTGATCTACCAGAACATGGTTCAAGAGAAAAAGTGGCGGACAGAACGAAAAAATGATTATTAATATGAAATCTTCACTTAACTTTGCACCCAGGGACGCAAAAACTAAAGCAAAAAGGCCTGGATATATCGTATGAAACAAATCATACTCATCTCCTGGCTAACGATTTGAAGTGGTGGAGTAAAACCAAGGTACCATTGCTGAGCGAACAACACAGAGCGAACCGACTCGCGTGGGCAGAGGAAGACATGGATCGGGACTGGAGAAATGTAATTTTTTCCGATTAAGCTTCATTTTGGGGTTATGTTATCATTCCACAGGCCTGGTCAATTTCTACTAACCAATTTGTTTAGCGCCCGTGTAACACCTTGTGACGATGCAAATTCTACATCTTATTATGGTCCAAATTGGCCTATAAGGAAATGCTTCTCTCTTTTGTTTTTTTTTCGTATTTGATAGAGATAAATTGGCATAAATTAAATTATTTTAAATTAAAATTAGATGCAAACATCTGATTGGTTCGTTTTAAACAGTTTTTCAATTGGAAATTAATTCATTTTTCACTTCACTGTTTCTGTTTACATTGATACATAGACATAAAGGATGGACTGAGTGTTCCGTATCCCGTTGTGAAGTAAATATAGACGAAAAGGGTGAGAGTGGCCAGTAGCCACTAGAATGCCGCTAATCTACGGCGCTCTTGAAAATAATATTTCTAACTATTCTATTTGAATTAAAATCGGCTATGGGGCTTTTCTTCCCTTGCATTCCGTCTCGGGGTACTACGCCTTGTTTATTACAGGCCTACAGAAAAGAGACAGGTATTGGCCGCACAATCGCTTTGTCTCTTTCTAGAGAGTGGTCAATTTTATAGGTATATAGGTATACATAACATAACCTTTCTTTTTTTTGGCAAAATATTTTATAATTATTGTCAATAAAATGTAAGGAACTATTATATGGTTTCCTTCGGGTTTTTCCAGTGGCAATAAACAGGAAAACTTGAATTTCTTAGATAAATTAACAGATATATCCTATTTTAACGAACAATGGTAATTTGACATTTAAAGGAAAAGTCGGATGTCTACATGTCTTAAAAACATGACTGGTTGCTTAAAAATTTCTACTCCCAAATTGATTTGATTTTAAAGAACCAACGGTAATAGTTTCGTCTGGTCTTATTTAACCCTCGAGTTATCTTTCTTATCTTGTAATTTTCGACGCAAACTAGTATTCGAAATTTGGTAATTTTTTGATTAGTATACATATTTTGTCTCCAGGAAGCGGAAATAAACTTCTGTAGTTTCTCTCTCTGTTCAGTTCTGTTCAGTTTTTTCAATAAAAAGTGCCGATTGATGAAACACTGAAGTTCTCAGTTTCGGTATCACTGGTAGCTTTTGCATAAGATACCGAGACAGCCATTTAGAGGCGATTTATATTTCTTCCCAAGGTTGCAGGAGAGCATTTAAAAAACTCGAGGTGAGTAACCACCTTATGGAATTTATTTTTTTGTGTGGCTGTTTCAGTGAAATTCTCTACGAGAATTTTCATACACATACTGAAATATAATATCCTAAACCAGGATGTTTCTTTGTTCCAGGGTTTATTTCGTTTTGTCTATTTTAGAGTAGGACATAGTCTTGACTCAGTAAACGTCTCTGGTGTTCCTACAAGTACCTTGACCTGAACCCCCCACTTAGGAACAGACGGGAATAATTTCAAATAACTTATACTGTAGAACTGATCTTTTTAGTATACGCAAAGCTGCGAACCACAAGTGAAAATTTAATGTTATACCCTTAGCTTGCGTTAAAAGTATCAGATTACCCGTGGTTCGGAGACTTTGCAGACTTAATTTTTATCACTGTTTTGATCACATATATTACCTTTATAATTAGTATTAAAGACGTTAGCTTTGTTAACACAGCAGCTTAAGTTTTATAGTTATTAGTTTTAGTATCATTGGAAAATTATATGGTTGAATCAGCAACAATTCAACAATTAACATTATACGCTCAAGACGCTCTTTGCAAGACGAGATTTAGGAATAAACTTCTGTTCTGATAGTAGTAAATTTTGGTTGATAATATTTAGTAAGTCACGTTATTGCAAAAGGGGAATTTGAGCTCAATTTTGATTTTGTTAGAGATATTTTGTTTTGTACTATATTTAATTTTCTTCCTTTTAAAATAAACTAATCAATCAATATTTTTCTGGGCGTTTCTTTCTAATAGGGAAAATAAAATAACAGTTATCCAGCAGATTTGATTAGAAACGTTTTCACATTTTTTTTCTTTATCTGTGGCCACATAACACGCCTGTAAGGCCGGTTTCATTAGAAATGAAACTATGGTAGCGTTTATCGGTTTATGAGGAAGTATAGAGTTCAAATTAACAGAGAAAACAAAAGACCGAATTTTAACCTGAGGTCGAGCTGGCAATTTTAGATGGTAGGCACTTGTCTAAGATAATCTACAGCACCTAACGGGGTACCTGGGCATTAGTCTGTGCCCATTGTTCTTGAGGCAATTTTCTGATTTGGGGTTTTGGACTCGTTATTAGCTTCGCGTAGGATTCCTAACGGGGAGACCAAGCGTAGTGAGGGGTTGATTCCTATTCTCACAGCAAATGGTTATACCCAACTCCTGTAACAGTCTTCTGTCAGGCTAAAACTAGCCAAACGTTGTTAGTAATTGAAAATTAATATTTGGATTTACGACTTTCAGTTTTATTAAAAGCTTTTCGGCACGGAACATTATTAGTAATTTGTATATTTTGTGGGCATATTTTTTTAATAATAAAATAAAAATATAGCAAATAGCGGTCAACTGGATTATTTATATCCGCGCCCACCCTTCTTTTGAAATAAAAAAGCATTACAATCTTTACCTACAATTTGAACACAGAATGAATGCTGCAGAGTTACAAGAAGGCATTAGTACAGACTGTCAAACGATGGCTTATCAATAAAAATGATGAAATGATGATTCTTCAAGAGGAGAACGACTCCAAACATTGGAGTAAAATATGTAGCCAGTTGAAAGGGGAATCCGGTATTGATCATCCCAGACATCCGAAGCAAATCCAGAGAACGTGAGGTCATACAGCAGGCAAAAGCTTCGTAATAAAAATGTGTACACAGTGAACCTGCTGTCACGGCAAATTCGGGCAATTTGGAAATCCTTGTTTCAAGAATACGCGGAAAATCTCGTCGACACTAAGGGGGGCTGGAGGAATTACCGAATCATTAGCATTGTAATATCAATCCTTTACTGTCGAGTGATGTAAAAAACCTTTTAAATAACTATATTTTCTAATGAACAATGCGCGAGACGTTCAGACGTTCTTATTTGACCGACAGTAACAATGTAGGCTATAGTTGTAACAATGAATATCGTTCCATGATTATGATTAATTTACTAAAAAAATTGCGCAACATTACTTTCTTAAAAGAAAGTAAACTTTTTATATGACTAGAATTTTAAATACTCAATTGTATCCATACGACATGGAACATTTTTTATTTTAAATATAACTGATTTAAAATATATAATACAATAACGGTAACTATTTTTAGACATAACTTTCAATTAGAATTGATGGTTTTCAATTTTGCCAATTTAAATTACTAAAAAACTCTTTTAATTTTTGTTATTACGAGGTTCATTCAATAAGTAAAGAGACAATTGGTCTCAGCTTAAACCCATTCAACGAAACCGCTCCATACTTCTAGGAGTGCAAGTTGGCAACCTTGCGATGAGTTTTAATCAGCTGTTCGATCATGTAATGCGAACATAGCCTCAAAATATCCAGTTTACAACAGTGAGTCTATTGAAAGACTACACTTTAGAAGAGCAGCGTTCTGTTATTAGATTTTTAGTAGCAGGAGGTGTTAAGCCAAGTGAAATGCATTCTAGAATGTTCTTACAGTATGGACAAAGTTGTACGAACCGTGCGAACATTTACAAGTGGGTAGAAATGTTCAAAAATGGCCGAGCAAGAGTGTGAGACGAGCAGTCGAAGTTTCCGGTCTTCCGTTGGAATCGAGGATTTATTCGTGATAAGAGAAGAATTACTGTTGAAATGATAGCTCAGGAAGTTGGGATAAGCGTTGGAACTGTTCACAATACTATTTAGAACCATTTATAATGCCCGCCCTCATACGTCTTGCCCAAGAAAAGCATCAAGATCTGGGTTGAGAGACCTTGCCTCATCGCACATACAATTCAGACCTGGCGCCATTTGATTTTTACCTGTTTAGACCTCTCAAAAGTGCCCTACGTGGAAAGAAGTTCGCCGACAATGAAGATGTGAAGGAAAAAGTGCAAGAATGGCTTCGAGGGCAACCGAAAGAAAAGTGGGACAAGTGTATTAACGTTGGGGGGGATTATGTCGAAAAGTAGGCCAAATTTTGTAGCAATCTTGTAAACCATTCTTAAGCTAGAGCTATTTCTTTCTTTACTTATTGAATAACCCTCGTATACAATTTTAAATGTTTGGAGTAACCGGTCTTTACGATATGCTACATTAAAAGGAAGGCAACTCGTTATTGCTTAAGTACCATAAAATATATCTAAAAAAAATACTAGCCTGATTAAAAATCTTTAGAGTTCATTCAAAGAAAATTCTAGTTTTGTTGTATTTCAAAGAAATTTCCTTATTACAAAAATAAGTCTAAAATGACTACTAAAATGCAAAAGTCTTTTTATATAACACCAATTTGAAATTTATGCTCATTTGGCAAAGGAATATTCGAAAAATCCGAATAAAAATCTGATACATCACCACTCGTGTCGCTATTATCCATTGTGACGTCGCTAACTATTGGCGAGTGCATGGCTGCAAATCTTCTTCTTAAAACCGCCATCATGTCACGAACTTCGGGTGTTTTCGGGAGGTTTAAGTTTATGTTCGGGGGGTTTTAGCTAGAAACAAGCGAGTAATTGAAATTGCAATAATGTCTGCCACAATTTACTGAATTTTTGGTTTACTCTAGTAAAGAAAGGTCAAAATAATGATGAGACAGGCATAGTTTAGATACAGAAATATTATGACTTTATCCTCTCTGAGATATTACTAGGAGTATTGTAAGTTTTAGACCTCGAAAAAACTTGTGCTTTTTTCTTTATAAACAATTTAAATTTTCAAAACGGCGTTTTTTTTTAGCTTAAAATGTGAATAACTCCTGTTATGTAAGTCGGATCGAGACAAAAAAAAATCCAAACTCTTAATTTCCAATAAATCCTCGTTAGTTTTAAGTCGCTCAAGTGTACAAGTACATAACCTACAAAATTGAAAAAAAACATAGACAAAAACTGTGTTTTTTTCATTTTATTGTACAGGGTGAGTCAACGATAGAATGAAGTTTTAGGGAATGTTAAGGTGCACAGTTTAAAATTATTTTTGAGTATACAGGGTACTGCAAAAAAAGGGGCCGATATATAATATGTTTTTTTTTTTTAAATGGAACATCCTATTTTCTAACTTATTTTTAAATTCTGCGTAAAATCTTATAACTTTTTTATTAATAATGTTATATACCTAAACCTAGTAGTTTTTCTAATATTTCATTTTTTTTTAAAAAATATTAGTTTTCAGTTTTGTAAAAACTTGCCAGTAGCGCCATTGTTTCTGAAGGTGGAATACTCATAATTGGTACAAGCGTTCTATAGAGGTGAAAAAAAAGATATATAAAAAGAAATTTGAGTTAGAAGCTACAGGGTGTTCAAAATAAGTGTATGCATTTCGACTATTTTAACTTGAATAACCTCAAATTTTTTAAATGGCACATCCTGTATATTATTATCTTTTCTGATAGAGTTTACAAAACAAAACAAAGTTTAATTTGTTGTAGTAAGTGACGTATAAAGGTAATAGTTATGGATTTTCCTCAAAATGAATTAATTGATATGTTTTTATATACTGGGCTTTACGGAGCGAAGTACCCTAACAGATGTAAACCATCTAGAAATTCTTTTCAGTGCTTAATGGAACAGTTTGATGGTAGTGGTAGCGTTGAGTATACGAAACGGAAAGTAGTAAACCAGAATGCTACCAATGAGGAAAAAGAAATGGAGATTTTACTTCATGTTGAAGATAATCCCCAGGTCAGCAGCCGTCAACTAGCTGACTTATCCGACACATCCCAATCTACGGCTAATCGCATCACGAGAAAATACAAGTATCATCCCTTTCATATGGAACTACACCAAAAACTTCAAGACCGTGATTTTGAACGATGAGTAAACTTTTGTACTACCATGAATGGAGCAATAGAGGCCGATCCAAATTTTTTATCCAAAATAATGTTTTCTGATGAAGCTACTTTTCGCAGTAATGGAGCAGTTAATAGCCATAACATGCATTATTATTCAACAGTTAATCCATTTTAGGTCGGGGAAGTTCAAAACCAAAACCATTGGCCGCTTAATTATGAATATTAAATTTTCGAATTATTGGTCCATATTTTTTCCGCGAACCGCTTAATGGGCCTAGATATCTAAATTTTTTGCAAAACGAATTACCCCAGGTTCTTGAAGAAGTTGATAACTTTGAAAGGGAACAAATGTGGATTCAACAAGACGGAGCTCCTGCTCATTACCACCGGAATTTCGGAAATTTTTAAACGATCGTTACCCACAAAAATGGATCGGTAGGGATGAATTCATTCAGTGGCCCCCTCGATCATGTGACTTAACACCTTTAGACTTCTTTTTGTGGGGCTACATTAAAGATCGTGTTTATGTGAATCCCCCTACAACACCAGTAGATATGGAAAATAGGATACGTGCACGACAATAACGCCCTTTATACTAAGTGAAAGAAAATATAGTAGACGGGCATATTTTTGAACATTTATTACGTCATAATAATTAATAATTAGATAAGTTAAACTATATTAAAATTATTATTAACTATTTTTTTATGTTCTCGCAATAGCGTAAGTGATTGAAATTGAAAAATTTAAAATAAATCGAAAACTATTAGAAAAAGGTATATGACATACTTAATAAAAGTTGGAGGGTTTTGTAAAATCTATCAGAAAAAATAATAATATACAGGGTGTGTCATTTAAAAAAATTTGAGATTTTTCAAATTAAAACAGACGAAATGCATAAATTTATTTTGAACACCCTGTAGCATCTAACTTAAATGTCTAATATATCTTTTCTTTTCATCTCTATAGAGTGCTCGTACCAATTATGAGTATTCCACCTAGTGGCAATTTTTTTTACAAAACTGAACATTAGTATTTTTTCTAAAAAATTGAAATATTAAAAAAAACTACTAGGTTTAGGTATATAACAATATTAATAAAAAAGTTATAAAATTTTAAGTAGAATTTAAAAATAATTTAGAAAATGGGATGTTCCATTTAAAAAAACATATGTTATATCGGCCACACTTTTTTGAAGGATTCTGTATACCTTAAGATTCCCTAAAACTATTTTATTTAACATTTTTTTCGTCATTCCCGAAACAAATGAGATAATGAACTTTACTCTATCGTTGACTCACCCTGTACAATAAAATGAAAAAAAACCTGCCAGTTTTTTTTTTTCAATTTTATAGGTTATGTACGCACTTAAGTGACTTAACCCTTTGAGGACAAGTGGTTACCACTGATAACCACCTTTTAAAAATTATATTGTAGCTTTCCTACCGGTTTCTCCAGTAAACCACTATGTTAAATTGTTTGCCTAACGTATCAAGAAGTCTAATCTAGCATGCTTAGGGTTTGAAATGTCCACCAGCGTTTAGTTGACATTTGTAATTGCACGTTGCACTGATAACCACCTTTTAAAAATTATATTGTAGCTTTCCTACCGGTTTCTCCAGTAAACCACTATGTTAAATTGTTTGCCTAACGTATCAAGAAGTCTAATCTAGCATGCTTAGGGTTTGAAATGTCCACCAGCGTTTAGTTGACATTTGTAATTGCACGTCGTAGGTAGTTGTGAGTTTTGCAGTACCAATTAAGCTGTTATTTTTCTTATAGCTGGTTATTCTTTAAGAAAATGTCCGGTAAGTACTTAAGATATATCTATTTACTACATATGAATATATATCAAGTGTAATTTTTGTTTTGCTAAGTTTATAAATAGATTTATTTGTGGTGGTTACAAATGCTACCACTAGGACTATATGTTTTTTTTTAGTGAAAGTGTTTTTTTTTAAGTGACGCGTATTGCTATTACTATTATGCATAATTTTTCTAATTTTTGTTTGTTCATTTTTTACAGGTTCCAAAAAAAAATGTTGGTCTTTTGGCGAACTTGAAGCAATGAATAGCACAGATGTTTTCGCGATTTTGGATGAAATTCCCAGTGACTGTGAGTTCATTGCATCAGATGTGGAGAGTACTATGGACAACGAAGCCCCCATAGATTATTTACTTTATGATGGAAGGGATGAACTTTTTGATATAGAAGATATTCCATTCATTTTCGAAGATAATGAGCAAGCGAAAGTCACTAAAGAATGGGACAGTGAGGATGAGTTACCGTTAGAAGTAATTCGTCAAGAAGAACTTAGAAAAAAATCAGTTGTTTGGACAAATGATGTCACTCATGCAACACGCGTAAACCAATTTGTGTCTCAGGCAGGGCCTAATGTTCCTGACAACGTTGAAACTCCTACCGATATGTTTTTGTATTTGTTTCCGGATTGTTTCATATCTGAAATTGTTTTTCAGACAAATTTGTATGCCTTACAAAAAAATGGTGGCAGCAACTACTTTATTCCAACCACCAACAAAGAAATAAAATCATTTTTGGGTGTAAACATGCTAATGAGCTTGAAAAAAATGCCAAGTTATAGAGACTACTGGTCCTCGAGAGAAGAACTTAGGGATTATTTTATAAGTTCTGTTTTATCTCGTGACAGATTCACCTGGCTTCTAAGTAATCTTCACGTAAATGATAACTCAGTACAGCCAAAAAAAGGTGAGGCCAATTATGATAAATTGTACAAAATCAGGCCATTACTTTCTAAATTGACACAAACTCTTGGCTCTGCTTTGAATCCTGGTGAATTTCAATCAATCGATGAATCTATGATCAAATTCAAGGGGAGAAGTAGTCTTCGCCAGTATATGCCAATGAAGCCCACGAAACGAGGCTACAAGGTATGGATTCGGGCTGATTCTACTGGATTTGTATCTGAGTTCCAAATTTATACGGGGAAAGTTGATCAGTCAGTTGAGAAAAAATTTTGACATCGCGTAGTAAAAGATCTAACAAGGGCTTTAGTTGGCAAGCACCACAAAGTATTCTTCGACAATTTTTTCAACTCTGTAGAATTGCAAAGAGACTTGTTAGCTGATGGCATCTATGCATGTGGAACTGTGCGTAAAGGAAGGAAATATTATCCAGAGCTCAAAGTGGATAAACACATGAAAAGGGGCGACATAGATTGGAGAGTTTCTACAGATGGATTAGCAGCACTGAAGTGGATGGATCGAAGAACCGTTTTGTTTTTAGGAAACTATCATGACCCATCCATCATGGAAGTTGTCTCTAGAAAACAGAAAAATGGCAATACAGAAGAAATCCCATGTCCTGTTATGGTCAAACATTATAATAAACATATGGGATACGTAGATCGATTTGACATGCTGAAAAGTATCTATGAAATCGATCGAAAAGCCCACAAGTGGTGGCACCGCATTTTTTTTTACTTTGTAGATGTTTGTGTTGTGAACGCGTTCATTTTATTTCAAAATAGAAGTGACTCACGATGTATTACATTGAAACAATTTCGTGTCTCGGTTGCTCGAGGATTAATTGGTGCCGTTAATTCGATTTCAAAAAAAAAGAAGATCAGCAGAACAAGCACCTAACAAATACAAAAAAATCATTCCCACTGAGGTACGTCATGATCGTGCTGCACATATGCCTCTTAGATGTGGATCTCTCAGATGTGCTCATTGTAGCACAGCGAAGCATGTGCATCGAACGACCTGGAAATGTTCAACCTGTGATGTTGGTCTCTGCCTCAATAAGGAGAGAAATTGCTTCTTTAAATTTCACGAAAATTAGTTTTGAGTGCCTTAATTCCTAGTGGTTAGTGCTAGAAACCACATCCTGCAGGATAATCCAGGATATTTTTTTTACGTGAAATGAACTTTTACTTTGTTTTTGATGTTGGTTGAATACATTTTTTCAACAAAATTCTTCATATCTTTTATTTTTTTTTTTCCGGCCTTAAAGGGTTAAAACTAACGAGGATTTATTGGAAATTTCATTACAAAGAGTTTGGTTTTTTGTCTCGCTCCGGCTTATATAACCGAAGTTACTCACATTTTAAGCTCAAAAAACGCATTCTGAAAACTTCAATTGTTTATAAACAAAAAAGCACAAGTTCTTCGAGGTCTAAAAGTCAAGACAATATTCCTGGTGATACCTCAGAGAGGATAAATATTGCTGTATCTAGATTGTGCAATTTCAAATGCTTTTTTTACTGCACTAGTTGCCTTTCGTATTATTACAGTAACGCAGTTGCTTATTAGTAGAATCAACAGAATTTTTTTTTCTGAAAATTCGTAAAAAACCCATAAAACGATGACATCTAGAAATTTGTAAGGGAAAAACTATTCCTATGGTCCACAAAAACAGAAAAAATGTTTTTGTGCTTTTCTAGGACAACTGAGTTTGGCGCACCCTATATCTCCTCCTTAAGCAAAATTATTGTGTACGAGTTTGCTAAATTAATAAGCGCAGACCTGAAACTCTAAAAAAGGAAGAACGAAAACAACTCTGTTTAAAGGTCCGCGGGACAATCAATATGTCAATAAACAACCATAAAGGTCAAAAAGCTACAAAAGTTAGAACTTTATTTTTAATGCTGTTTTAGTCGATAAAGGTTTTTTTTTTTAAAAAAGAAAAATAAAAAATATGGTTGATAGCTTGGATTTAAAGTAATAGATAGACAGATAGATATTCTTTATTCATTCCAACCAAAAACAGTACAAGCCGAATGGGCATGGAACACGTCAATAAAACACATTTGTAAAGAAACTGAATCTAGCAGCCCTTAAGTAAATTTTAAACAATTTGCATTTAGAGTTAAAAACATAACAAACACAATCTTAACTTGCACCTATTTCAAGTTTATGTTACAAACATAAAACTCTTCTAAGGAATAAAATGCTTTCCTGCAGAGAAAAGGCCTTAAAACCTTTCCAAGTTCAATTTTTTTCAAGGTTAGAAGTCCTATAAATTTTAGTTAGAAGGTTGGCTTTATTTCTTGAGCCATGTCCATGCCTGACACTCATGCTCTCAAACAAATCCCTATTATCAGCTACAAACATAACTGAGTCTAAAATTTAAATACTAAATAATGTTAAAATGTTATTAGAGGCGAAATACCTTTCTGCAGCTTTCTTGTTGTTTCATGCCTAAAATACACCTTAAACACCTTTTTTGCAGAACAAAAACTCTGTTGATATCCCTCGAATTTCCCCAAAAAATCAATCCATATCTGATCCTCGACTCTATGAACGCATGATATGCCAAGAGCGCCGTATCAATCCCCACCGTCTCCGATATAGCAATATCTGGATATTTTAGCAGCAACCATATCGATGTGCTCCCCCCAGTCCAATCCCCTCTCATTGCTTAAGCTCAAAAACACCACACTCTCCGTTATGGTGATAGTCTCACTTCCGTGCCTGAAGTGATTATTGGCCCTATTACCAAATAAGCAACATTGAGTCTTAGAGACATTTAGAAGCAAATTATTCAATCGGAAATATCCCCCATAGCAGACGGCATTTTCTTCGATAGCTGTTTCAATGTTATTTTCTTTGAAAATCACTGTTATGTCATCAGCATACAACACTGTCTGCTCATGGAGCACCTGAGGCAACTCATTGGTGTATAAGATATACAAGAGCGGACCAAGAATTGATCTCTAGGGCACACCCTTTTTTACATTAATTTTGTTGGAGAGGAATGTCCTACCTCGATGATCAGATTCCACTACCTGCTGAGATCTATCTGTTAAATAAGTTTTTAATAGTTCCAGTGCATTCCCCCTTATACCATACCTCTCCAACTTCTACACCAAAATATTGTGATCAACACTGTCAAAAGCCTTTGATAGGTCCAAACACATGGCCAAAGTCTGCTGTCGGTTGTTTAGAGACTCTAAAATATCTGAAAGGGTCAGGTAAATTGCTCTTATTATATATATATATATATATATATATATATATATATATATATATATATATATATATATATATATATATATATATATATATATATATATATATGAATCCATTCTGCCTGTTAGACAGTATAGAATATCCCTCCAAAAATGCGACAAGTCTCAAAAATTTTACTTATGTTGGATAGTAATGAAACTGGTCTATAATTATTTTCATTGTCTGTTACCCCTTTCTTGTAGATTGCTTTGATGTATGAATTCTTTAGTCTATTTGGAAAAGAGCCCTTCAGAAAAGATAGATTTATGATATTTATCTTTATTTATTAAAGTAACATACTTCTACAACAAAAAATGGTCAAGTTATTTACTCAGTAGAATTTAACGATACAAAAAACCCAAGCGGCAATTTTTTCTAAAAAAGTTAATATTGCTGAACACGATATAGTTATGTCGGGAAAGCATAGCAAAGAGAGCTTTTCAAATGCTTACCGAGCTTGAAATCGATACCTCATTTTGTTCGAGGGCATTGTGGGGACAAACTGCCAAAAATATGAAACTCTATTCTTGTAAATATGACCTACAGCCCGTGACATGCCAAGAAATGCAAAATGTGAGGAGTGTGACCTTTTCACTAATCCAATACTTAATAAGGAAAGGAAAACTATATATAAAGAAATAAAATAGAGACTACAGTATACATAATATACATGAACTAACCTTTACCGACTGTAAATCTCCCACAGTAATCCTTCTCAATGGTGTTTTACTCAAAAATTCCTCCTTATCAACATTAAAAATATTGTGACCTGTCATTCGTGGGACCGGAAAATAATTGTCAGTGCCACCTTCCTCCGTAATCCTCCTTAATGGCGTTCTACTCAATAATTTATCTTTTTTAACACTAAAAATATCCTGAGATGGCATCGGAGGTGGTACAGGAATCTTAACATCATTTATTTCTTTTGAGGATTCTAATTCTTGTTCAACTTCATCTGACCATAATTTGATAGGTGTCGAATGTTTTTGTGGATTCGCCATTGTTCTTTGTAGTTCTGGATCTTCATTAAAAATATGAGTACAATTCAATATAATGTTTGTGCTTTTAACCGAGTTAGAAGCAGTTGTTTGATCTCTTGTGGGAATTAGCTGCACCAAACCTCTATTTTGAGTACCTGAGTTAGTTATTTGAGGTTTCTTGGAAGGAGAGTTACTTTCGTTGTAGTCATCTGTATGGTTATATTGGAGATAATACAATTTCTGACAATCCTTACCACATTTCGTGACAGCAGACGAGTCTTCTATGATTTTCAAAGCTTTCTTTCGAGGGATCGTCACAAAGCTATCATCATTCTCAGAAGATGTTGACAAAGAGTCATAGAACTCGGTACTAAAACTTCTATGAAATGATTCTTCACTGAAAAAATTCAAGGTTTTTCTATTCGTTTCAATAATTATTGGACTCACGACTATCCTGTAAAGTGGAAAAAAATTTGCTGGTAATTTTATTAATATCTTGGAAATGTATATTCTTCCATTAAATGGATGAAAATTTCTCTTTAACTTTTTAAGCAACATTTTGAGGAGACAGGAAAACCGCATGGCAGTTTGTAGCATAACTGACATTTGGCGTTTAAGTACATCACGGTGAAAATAAGGTTGAACTATTTGCTTGTCATCTGTTTCTGGATTTAAATTCATTGTTTGCTGTTTGTAGATTGGTCAACACAGAAACAGGTATACATTGGATTGTCGAAAAAGTATCGGGCCGTTTTGAGTTCTTGTGTATATTTTAAATGAAGTTTATTAAATCAGATATGTGTCGTTCTTATCAATGATTGGTGTCTTTGTACTGGTAGCATATTTTCCCGTCACTGTAGAACTTTTGAAATTTCTGGGCGAAGAAATGAACCAAGTGATTTTGAAAAGCCTCTTTTAAAATCAACTTTACACTATTAACAAAGGATAGACGGAAAGAGGTGGCAGTCTAATGATGCGTCTGGAGATTTCCCAGCAAAACTCTCTTACTTTTTTGCCGGGTAGCCAAAAATACGTGTGGCCTTGTGTTCTCATGACAAAAGACAACACCTTTTCCATTGATTAATTCTGGCTGCTTTCTATAAATTACTCGCTGTAATCTGATTAATTGTTGAAGTAGAGTCAAATATTCGGCCAGTTTACAGCACCTCGTTATTCGCCATTCCCTTTCCATCCCACTAAACACACATTACTTAGGTTCTTTTGGAAAATACAAACTAGTTTATTTGACGTTTCGTCTTATTTTTTTAGGCATTTTCAAAAATTCTTTATTTTTAATATTCATTCTAAAATTAGAAAATACAAGGTTAAAATCTTTTAAGTCAAATTATAGGTTTAAAAACATATAACATTTTTACGCACACTCGGACATTTAAAATATTTACACTATAACAACAATATAAAACAATTTACTCACGAGTATACACCTTGAAAGTCAACTATTTGTGTGTTTGTGAATTTCAAATTCTATATTTCTTATCAACATATCGTGCCTCGTATTTTTTATTGATTTTTTAAATGTTATTATCTATAATGGGTGTCTTAACCAAAAAACTATTATTGATGTTAAGTATATATACCATTTTGTATTATTAAGAGGATATGCATGCCACGTTGTTTATTTTTTAATTAAATTTGTGTAGATATGACTGATTCCTCTTATGTCAGTCCTATCATTCACAGTGTTTTCATCTTTTTTTTATTTCAATCATCTCTTTGATCTGTAGTTTGGCATAATTCCGGTCTTTGCAGAGGACCTTGATTTCATTAAATTTAAAGTCATGTTTTTGTTCTGCTTCGTGTTTACTAAGGGGAGTGGAAGCATTCCTAGTATATTTGTGTCCATTCAGTCTGTTTTTTTAGTAACTGAGAAGTCATTCCAATATATTTCTTCGGACAATCCGCACACGGTATTGCATACACAACATTAGATTCATTCATTGTGTTTATATATATATATATATATATATATATATATATATATATATATATATATATATATATCTACATATATATATATATATATATATATATATATATATATATATATACATATATATATATATATATATATATATATATATATATATATATATATATATATATATATATATATATATATATATATATACATATATATATATATATATATATATATATATATATATATATATATATATATATATATATATATATATAAATATAATAGTTCCGGGTTGTTTCAATCCCTTCGTCTAACGATGAATTTGCACGCCAAAGTCTTATATAGTATTTTCAAGTTCTCTTGCTGCTACTCGATCTTGCTGCTGCTGCCGCTCGAAGCTAATTAAGAAACCGAAGTGCGTATACACAGATTATAGGTGGGGGGATCGGGAGTGTTCGTCCAGGCATAGGTGTTTGCCGGCTGGGTGCCCGTATCAGTGGTAATTACGGGTTTTGGCGCTATGCTAACTGTTGCCTTCTCGATGTTTTGCCAGACTGGCCTGCGCCGACTCCTGACCTCAATACAATCGAGCACATATGGTATGAGTTCAAAAGAAGGGTTCGAGCCAGAAATGCAGCCTGTGCATCGCTCGCCACTGTAGTACAAGTAGCTTAGCCGCGCGACTTTTTTACTCTTATATTTAGATACGTCGCCATCTAGAAATGGGGTATAAATCAGGCATTTGAGAGTCAGAAAATTGTGATTAGGGTAAACTCTCATACATACACGATTTATGCCACAGCAGGTGAAGCTGGAGTTTTCAACCGTCATGTAAATAAAAACAATAGCCAACACACAACGATGGAGACTCATCCATATTAATAGACTAAAGACGGTGTTATTTAAATGTTCACGTTTTTAGCGCAATTAGATAATTTTATTGTTGAACAAAACGTAATGTCTAGTAATGTGTTCTCTGAAACAACGAATTACAATTGATAATGAGTGTTGTGACTAATTTTTTATTACGAGATGGGCCCATTAAAAAATGAACTTATTTTAACACTAAAAAGTATTTTTAATTTTACTGCTTTATATCTTCAATAAATAAAAAAAAATGGTAAAGGTTGCTTCTAGATTCAACTTATTTATAAAATTTTCAAGAATAAACTGTATTTAACAAGCACCTGTGAATACTTTTCATTGGCTAATCTCATACATAATCGCTATTATGGCGTCGGCAAAAAAAAAGTTGGTTTTCTGGCTTAAAACGATAAATGTGCTTACAGGCCCTGATCTGTGAACTCTTTCTGTTTTTCTATCTTATAGCTTTTTATGTGTTACCAATGAAAGCCAAAAAGTCTAAAAAATGACGTTGAAAAGACCTATAACAAGATATGCTCGAAGTAATTCATTCTTAACCCTTCCCATCTCTTAAACCTAATATATATTTGACTATAAATAACATTTCTATCTGGCTATTTGGCTAATTATTTTAACTAAAAACCAAGAAACATGATCATGTTGCTATTCAAACTAAACCAAATTTATCGACCCTCACCCCTTGACATGAAGTTAAAAACTATAAGTTCCTTTGTGAAATCTTGGGATTAGATGGTTCCAATTTGGAATCAGTTCCCGATTATGCGAGGCATTTTCAGGGATTTTTACTAGTCGAGATTAAAGACTGAATTCAGTAAAAACTTCGGTTAAATGTTATAAATTCCTTTCTTGTTTCCCGTGTAATATATATAGACAGGTAGAAAGATCGATCGACAGAGAGAAGACATATCTAGGGACTCGAAGAAATGTTGGAAAGTGATATTTTTTACAAATACAACAATGAAAAAAACCACGAAATACCTATACACTCAATAAAGTCTAGTTCATTATTTACACAGTATACCAGAATGCATTATTACCTCAAATTCATGATATTACTAAAATTTTACATCACTAAAAATAAAGCATTTAGAAAAAAAAGTATTGTAGAACTATGCATAACAAAATTTGGAGATAATAAGGATGAAATATTTCTTAGTTTAACAAAACTTTATAGGATAGAGGTAAGGAAATTTAAAAAGTAAAATTACGAAATAGAAATAGATCGTAAAGTGTTTCATTAAGTGTACAATGATATAGACCAACTTTGGTCACAATCAATGGGAATAAAGAAAACTAGAACAAACTCAATCTCCTTCCCTGTGTACTCATTTTTGTCATCTCCAGGTAATATTATCTCTTCTTAATCATATGACCATAAAAAAAATTAACGATTTTCAACTGGCAAATCAGAGAAATTATGTTGTAGAGATCGGAATAGACGGTAATCCGTAATTCGATATCTGAAGAATATACCATACAAGAGATAATTGCCCAGCCAAAAAATGAGATTCCGTTTTCAAGGTCTTTCTACTGTGTGAGTCCGGGCGTTATTCTGCAGCAGTACCACCGTCCTTATAAATGGTATTCTTTCTTCGAGTGTCTCGCACTGATCAGTTATTGTTGGTAGAGCTTAGAAGCGACAGTCTGAGTAGGTGAAGGCATCTATTAGTGGATCACGCCTCTCTAATCCCGCCACATACGTACCAACACCTTCTCTGTGCGGATGTTCGGTTTGCTTGTTGATGGTTCACCTAGATAAATTTATGATTTTTGACTATTGTACTTTTCATTACAAATAATAATTTTGCACGAAAAGTCCTTTTTTCTTGAATTTGGAGAGAAAGAGGAGGAACGTATAGTAGCAACTGCGTCTGTTCTCGCTAATAAGTTCATGTTAGAGTAGCTGGGATATAGCTTCCTGTTTTAGTCCAAATGCATTTGTAAGTTCTAGTTAAGTTTCGTTAAGAAACTCGTCCAAAATTTACTTCAACTCTTTATTTGCCATCTTCTTTGAATAATCAGGTTGATCCAGATTATTGTGAAGGCTGAAATTTCTCTAACCTCAACTACCCTTACACATGCTGTAAAATGATAAAAAAGGCAGTATTTTAAATTTAACTTTTCGAACGACATTGCATCTATAACTTGTTTTTCAGATTATGGTTATGTAGTATTAAGTACGAGGGTGGATTGGTAAGACTGGAAAAATTTCTACAAAATGGTGGGAAATTGTGTTAAGCAACATGACTGTGTGTAAGCGTGATTCTTGTAACGATTGTGTTTAAAAGTTTCGAACAGATGAAACGCGCAGTTGTTTGTTGGCCGATATCGTAAGTAATTGGTATTATACATTTCGTAAAGATGAATAAAGTTGATCGATTATAATATGAGGATTGAATTCCTCTTCTTTCGTTTGGAGATCTTTTATAATATTATCTCGCCAGCGCATTCTCGGTCTGCCAGTTTTATCAATCTATCGTCCCCTTGTGTTTGGATGTGCCCCGCCCCACCGTAACCGATTTGCTTTAAACTCTTGCACTATATCGAGGCTATTGTATAGATCTTTTATCTCCTGATTTGTTCTGATGCGTGCATCCTTATCCTGCACTAGCCCGTATATTTTCCCGAAAACCTTCCGCTCAAATCGTCTCAGCCTCTCCATATTGGCTACTATCAGAATCCACGCGTCCACCTTGTAAGGACTAGTTTTTGTAAATTCGTACCATCAATGCTCTTCACAGTTGTTTTGATATTAAAAACTTCATATACACCTACTCATCTTTTCAAAACATCCTTTTATCTCTTCAGTGGCCTTATTATCACTCATTATTGTAGTTCCTAGATAGGTAAAGCTCTGTACTCGAAATTGTACTCGTCCATGCTGACCTTCTACCCTACTTTATCTCTGTGTACCTGCCGGTTCACTAGGGTGGATTTAGTTTTATATCAGCAAGGGCAAGCAACAATTGAGTCAGTAGTGAAATTTCCTCCATTGCATTATATATTTGAACACGTGAAAACACTATCATCCGCTTGCTGGAAATCAATGATGAGGTTGTGAAGGTCCTCGTTTAATTCCCCAGCATTTCTCTAATAGTTGCCTTACAGTAAATATCTGGTCGACAGCCGAGCGGTTTTTTTTCCGAACACCAGACTGGTACTCATCTACTGAGTTTCTCTATAAATGATGTTAATCTGTTTAGGAGTATGTTCACCAGAATCTTGTAAGCCGTATTAATTAGTGAAATACCTCTGTAATTTTTACAAACTGTACCATCTCCTTTCTTGTAAACCGGTACGATAACACTCTCTCCATTCAATCGGAATCTCCTATTGCCATACTAATAAGATTAACTCATGCGACTTTAGCTGTAAAAATTGTCCTCCGTATTTGAAAAATTCAGATGGTATGTTATTTGCACCAGGAGACTTATTAGTCTTAAGACAGCCTGTTACCACCTCAACCATAGAAGGGTCTTCCATCAAAACATCAGCCGTACAAAAAAGTAGCTTCGTGTCTTGCTCGTTTGTTATGGAGTTTGTTGTCTCTTCTTCCCTAGTTTCCAATGACCGATCACTCCTCTTCAGGCCGACCCTAGTCTTAGGTTGAAATGCCGTCTTAATTCTCTCCAGCTTCTTGAAGAAATCCCTTGAATTATTTCTTCTTCTGTCCGTCTCCATCCCTTCTATGAACTTCATCTCATGTTCTCTCTTTTTTCTTCGTATGGTTTTTTCTGGCTATATTTCTTGCACTTATGTATCCTTGAATGTTTCTCTTCGGTGTTTTCGTTTATCATTTTCATTCTTGCCACTTCTCTGTTTTGAATGACTTCCTCACAGCTTCATTAAACCATACATTCTTTTGTCTTTTCTTGGTGCTACTACTATTGTCTGCAATTCGCTCCATTGTGCTCCCATCTTCTCCCCATTTCCTCTTGTCTCGCAGGGCCGAAATTGCTCTACTGTAAACTTTTCAAATTTTTTTCTCTGGTCTTCTTCCTTGACTTTATCTATGTCTCATTTTTATTGCTCCTTCTGCTCTTCTATTCTTGTGACTAGATATTCTAGCGCGCCCATTTGCTCTGACCAGAGAGTGATATGAGTCCGCATACTGTAAACTTTTCAAATTTTTTTTCTCTGGTCTTCTTCCTTGACTTTATCTATGTCTCATTTTTATTGCTCCTTCTGCTCTTCTATTCTTGTGACAAGATATTCTAGCACGCCCATTTACTCTGACCAGAGAGTGATATGAGTCCGCACCAACACCTCGTAGGCTTCTCACCCTTTATTACTGGATAAATGAATTTAACAGTGGCCATACGAGCAGTGCAGATGCTGCGCGTTCAGGACGCCCAATTGAAATTTCTTTTTAAGAAATGGTTGTTAAAATTCAGGAGAAAGTTTGTCGCATTAAGTTTCGTGAGATTGCCGAGATGGTAGGCATCTGATATAAACGGGTAAATATTGTTTTTCATGAATTTCTAAAAACGAAAAAGTTGCGCATGGCAGATGCCGCGTTTGTTGGCTCCAGACCAAAAATACACCAGAAAGGATACGTCAAAATCGGATTTGGAAAAGTTGTAGCCTAATCCGAAGGACTTCTGGCATCGTTTTATCACTGTAGACGAAACGTGGATTCACCACTACATTCCAGAGACAAAATGGCAGTCAAAACCGTGGGTGGGCGAAGATAAAAATGCACTGAAAAGTGCGAAGACAGTTTTATCTACGTGAAAAGTGATACCCACTGTTTTTTGGGATTTACAGGGTATCATCATGATTGACTATTTGGTAAAGGGTAAAACAGAGACTGGTTTCTATTAATATTTCGTACGGAACACTTATAACATCACTTCGGTGTCTGTATGTCCGTCTGTCTGTCACATCCGATTTTCTCCGAAGCTATTTGACATAAACAGTTGAAATTTGGCAATAATATAGGAATTGATAACCTCATCAGAGCCGTGTGATTTTGAAAGTCAAATTTTGACCTACGGGTTTAGTTTTTTTAGAATGATATCGGAAGTAAAAAAAAAAATTACCAGGTCATCGCGAAAAATCGCTATCCCGCCCTTATCTCGAAAAGCACTGATAAAAATATTGAAAATTATCACACACCTTTAATAATAGATCTAATATACACTCCTGGACAAAATTAACGCAACAATATATTAAATCATACAAATCTCTATAATGAATTAATTTTAATAATTTTTTATGAACATTGGTTACACTAAAAGTTAGAAACTTATTCGAATACTTTAAAAGTGAATTAGCTACCAAATTTCTCTATATGATTCGAATTAAAATTATTCTTAAGACCTAATAACAAAATCGTTGAAATTATATAACAATGAAAAAAATAAACTGGGAAACTAGTAGCAAAATTAATGGTGTAACTGGGACACTAGTAGCGTGTGTTGCCTCCTCTACTTCGGATAATAGCGTTTATGCGCCTAGGCATGCTTCTAATTAAATTTTGGATAAAATCTTGAGGAATTTGCTCCCATTCTGTGATAACTGCATTTTCAAGTTCCCTCAGGTTTCTAGGTGCCGGTATATGACGTTTCACATTTTTCTTAAGGTGATCCCATACATGTTCTATCGGATTCAAATCCGTGCTTTTTGGTGGCCATTGCATAATCGGTATATCAACTTGATTAAGATAATCGAGTACCTCCCTAGCCACGTGAGGTCGAGCGTTGTCTTGCATAAACAGGAAATTGGGCCCCGCAAAATGACCGAAAGGCATCACATGTTCTAGTACAATATTCTCAAGATAGTAGTCAGCATTCATGGATCTCGTACGGACAGGAACTAACTCTGTGCGAGCATCAAAGCAGATGCCACCCCAGAACATAACAGAGCCACCGCCGAATGGAATCCTTGCAGAGATATTGCAAGGAGCAAACCTCTCTCCTGGTCTTCACCATACTCGCTCACGACCATCTGGAGGTTTTAGAGTAACCCTAGTTTCATCTATGAAGAAAACTTGTTTCCAATCATCCACAGACCAGTTTTCGTGATTTCGAGCAAAACGTAACCTGGCAACTCTGTTCTCTCTAGTAAGCAAGGGCGCAGTGGCTGGTCTCCTACTGTTTAATCCAGCTTCATTTAACCGTCTTCTAACTGTTTTAGTAGAAATTGTGACATTGTGAACAGCTTCGAGTTCGTTTCTTATTATAGAACTAGTGACAGTCCTGTTTCTTAAAGCATATTGTCTTATAAAACGTTCATCTAGGTCGTTAGTGCATCGTTTTTGCCCTTGTCCTAGCCTTCTAGAATAAGTTCCTACTTCATTCAAGCGTCTTACCATACGACTTATTGTGGAACGATGTTTGCCTAACAAATTGGCAACATAACTCTGACAATATCCCTCGTCCAATAAAACTGAGGCTCGCACTACCTCGTGTTCAGTTAAATTCCTTGTTCGATTCATTTATCTAATTCTTCGGGGTAAAAAATAGAACAGTCTACCACAAAAACGTATTACTTTGAAAAAGGAAACAATTTATAAACTTACTTTTAAAGAAAATCTATCGCATTATTACAGAAAATTGTTTATCTTCTAAAAAATTCTTTAAAACTGTAACTCTAAACGAATTATTTTGATTTCTGTCATGAACAACGAAACAAAATATGCATAGCCTACTATTCAAATGCTCGATAAACTTTAAAACTGACATAAGAAAAAGATAAATTAATTTTCAGATTGTTGCGTTAATTTTGTCCAGGAGTTTATAAAAAAAAAATAAAAATTTCAAGGTCATTAGTTTTCAGTAAATATCGGAAAAAAAACTTTGTTGGAAACTCATTTGGGGTGTGTTTTGTGACGTCACTGATCATTTTATACCTCCGTAACAAAAATTTTATTTTAAAAGCAATCAATGTACGGAACGCTAATTGCGCAAGTCTAACTTGCAGTTGACCGGTTATTAAGCGATGTTATTTGACAGTTCGCGTAGTCAGTTGAAGCAGAAGCAACCAAGATTAGTGTGAAAAATGTTCTCCTCTACTAGGACAATGCCCCTGCTCATATATCTCCCGTTGCATGGGATGGGCCTGATGATGATTTTTTTATTTCCTAACCTCAAAAAATTGACTTGAGGAAAGAATCTTTCGTCGAATGAAGAGGTTATATATGCTGTAAACAAGCATTATGCACAGTTCAAAACATTATTTTTTCAGAGAAAAAAAAAATGGAATATCGCTGGACCAAATGTTTGCGCTCAGTAGAGATTATGTTGAGAAAACATTCTTTGTTTTTGCTAAAAATGTTATTTACCTTGTTTTTTACAAGACTTCTCAATCCACCCTCGTATTATACCTCTTTTTAGAGCTAAAAGTTGGCATTTTAAAATCATTGAAGAACAGGAAATTACTTCAATTTAAATTGGTTCTGTAGCCGATGAAAGGCAGAGGTAGAGAATTAATTTGTACACCATTTATGATTGTATCCATGTGACTTCGTACTAGTACTATTTGCCGCTTAATTCTTATAATTAGCAATTATAAGTATTGTATTAAAATGTGGATTTTGTGGTTAATATATTAAATTGCTCGCAACCTATATTATTACTATTATTCAATGTCAGCTTATCTTTACAACCATCTCTATATCCTTGTGCGAACCTATGTTAGTTGATATTACTACTTGTTTTTCTCCATAAATGTGAAAAATTCCATTCCAAAACGTTATTTTTCACATTTAAATTATGTAAAAATATTTAAAATACTAATAACACATTAACAATGAAATTATGCAAAGTAATCGTAACTAGAATTTATCTGTGACTTCACCTACAATAATTATCTTGTATAAGGATATGCCATTGTGTTGATACTTTAAAACCACTTAAGTCTACTTTTAACTTTTTAGTAAGAAAAATAGCTAATTTGCATAAACTTTTTCATATATGGCTTTTTATTTTGTCCCACGTAATGATTATGTATACTTTTGGTAAATATGAGGGCGGATTAAAAATTCTTGTAAAAAACAAGGTAAATAACATTTCTCTGCAAAAACAAAAAAATTATTTCTCCACATAATCTCTATTGAGCTAAATACATTTGGTCCAGTGAGATTCTAATGTTTTTATTCCCTCAGAAAAAAAAAATTTCGAACCGTGCATAATATTCGTTTACAGCAAATATAACCTCGTTATTTGACCAAAATTTTTCTCCCCTTCCCAAGCTAATTTTTAAAGTTAGGAAAAAAAAGTCACTTAGAGTCAAATCTGAGGAATAGGGTGGGCGGGGAACTATTTCGAAGCCCCGCTCGTGTACTTTTGCTATTGCAACAGACGATATGTGAGTAGGTGCATTGTCCCGGTGAACGAGTACTTTTTTGCGCGCTAATCTTGGTCGTCTCGGCTTAAACTCACTATGCAAACGATCCAATAACAATGCGTAATAAGAGACTGTTACTCTTTTCCAAATAGTCAATCATGATGATACCTTGAGAGTCCGAAAAAACAGTTGCCCTCACTTTTTTCTGCTGATACAACTGTTGTCGCTTTTTTCGATGCATTTTCACCGTCACCACCCTATTCTTTTGACTGCCGTTTTGTCACCGGGGTGTAATGGTGGACTCACGTTTAGTCTGCAGTCACAAAACAACGCCAAACGTCCTTCGGATTACGCTACATATATATATATATATATATATATATATATATAATATATATATATATATATATATATATATATATATACATATATATATACATATATATATATATATATATATATATATATATATATATATATATATATATATATATATATATATATATATATATATATATATAAAGACAGGAGTAGTCGCGACTGACTTGTTAAGAAAAAATATATTCTCAATTTAGTGGGGCTGCAGTCTATTGTGATTGGGAATTAGACAGTGCTGTCTGCATTTTAGCAGGAAAATACGCCTGTTACGCAACGATGCTGGTTGGTGTAAATTTTGGCCTTAGTTTTCAGTAAACCAACTATGGCAGTTCCATATAGTTGTTTAATAGTGGAAAAAAAACCCCATTTCTAGAAGAATAAAGACAGGAGTAGTCGCGTAGTTGAGAATATATTTTTCTTAACTAGTCAGTCGCGACTATTCCTGTCTTTGTTCTTCTAGAAATGGGGTTTTTTTCCACTATTAAACAACTATATGGAACTGCCATAGCTGGTTTACTGAAAACCAAGGCCAAAATTTACACCAAGCAAGCATCGTTGCGTAACAGGCGTATTTTCCTGCTAAAATGCAGACAGCACGGTCTAATTCCCAATTACATACACTGCAGCCCCACTAAATTGAGAATATATTTTTCTTAACTAGTCAGTCGCGACTACTCCTGTCTTTGTTCTTCTAGAAATGGTTTTTTTTTTCACTATTAAACATCTATATGGAACTGCCATAGTTGGTTTACTGAAAACCAAGGCCAAAATTTACACCAAGCAAGCATCGTTGCGTAACAGGCGTATTTTCCTGCCAAAATGCAGACAGCATGGTCCCCAATCAAATTAATAGACTGCAGCCCCACTAAATTGAGAATATATATATATATATATATATATATATATATATATATATATATATATATATATATATATATATAGTGTATTTGTTTGGAGTTGATAGCAGAATTCTTTCGTTGTAGATGCAAATACGTGTTCGGGTGCACCCAAAAAAAGGAGATTTCCTATGCATTTTGCTGGATTTTGCTACCTGTTTTGAATTATTTTTAAGGGTTCATCCTATTTTAGGCAGAAACCTCTACTATACAAGAGTCATAAAATGTAAATGAGGGTTCATGAGTAGCATAGCCGTCCGAATGTAACTTGCTTTTAGTTATTTATTAATTATCTTAAAAATAAAGTTATATAAATGTAAGATTTATTACCAAAAATTTTTTAATCTATAGATCTATGTATATATACAAATTCACAATTCACGATATATAACTACTTTAATTACAATCAAAACAATCATCATCTTCAAAATCTGAAGACTCGACTTCTCCTAAATTGATAATTAAAGGTTCTATTTCCACAGTTTCTTCGATGTATTCGTCAAGTTCCCAAATTTTGTTTTCTTCTTCTATAACATATCGAATGGCATTTTTTCAATTATCCTCTTTAATCCTCTCTATTCCGGCGAGTAATAATTGCCTTACGTCTTGAAGTTTGAACGTGGTGTTTTCCCTTGCAACACAATCTTTCATTTGTGCCCAAATTAACTCTATGGGATTCAGTTTGTAATGATATAGAGGTAATCTAAGCACTGTGATATTCCGTTCCATTACCATTTCATCGACTGCGTATTTCTCGAATTATGCCTTATTTTGTTTCGCAATTTTGAGAAGTTCCGCTTTTACCATACCATCTTTATGTTTGAGATTTTTGTCTCTTATCCATTGAAGAATATCCGCTTTCTTCCATGAATTCGTCGGGAGTCGTTCTAATAATCGAGAATGGTATGGGGCATTGTCTAATAGTATAGCTGATTCTGCTGGTATACATTCAATCATTTGTTGGAAGTAGTCCTCAAAAACATCGGCCGTCATCTCCTCATGGTAATCTTTAGTTGACTTTGATTCGAATTCCAACAAGCCGCCGTCAAGAAATCCGTTTTCACTACCGACATGTGCTATAATTAGCCTAATTTCTTTGGCACTCTTAATGTTTTTGTTTCATCTAGAATTTTTTCACTATGTGTCCCTCATTAACCCAAGTCTCTAAATAAAAAACATTTCTTTCTTCGGATCGAAATTTTCAAATTGCTCGTAGATATTCTCTTCTTCAACAAATTATTTCTGTTTTATCGATAAGAACAGGTTTTCTATTGTGTTTTTCCCAACAAAAATTCAGGTTATGAAGGATTTTCTATAGTTTCCATTTTTTTAAATCTAGTAAGTCCTGATCCTCATTTCTTCCAAAACTAACATATATGTAGTGTCCTCTAAGGGCTCCTTTCCTTTGTGATCCTGAGGTTCGTTGCAAGGATCGCGTTTTCTTTCTTTTAGAAACCTATAAATAGTTGCTGATCCAACTCCTGTAAAGGCGCCACGGACGTTAAGTATCATTGTTTTTTCTCGCAGGGAAAATACAAATTTACAGACCCCTTGAAGTTTAACCGGGGCAAAACTGAAAATTAAAGCAATCGCTGTTCTGATTTGAACTAAGCATATTATAGGTTTTTGCTTTATTTTATACTTACAGAGAATGTTTTTATTACATACTTAGGTACTTAGGCACCTACCTACCGATAAGTACTTTGGTTAATTAATATATTCCAATAACTGCTAAAATCTCAAATAATTTTATTGTACTTATTATCATTAAGCTTTATAACACTGTAGATTTCTAGTTCTTAAGAATTGTTAATTGTACTCGTTTAGACCTTTATCATACAAATAATATTTTTAGTTTAATCATTTACTCATTAAAATAAACTTTGAAATGCGTTGATTTATATGGCTTTTTGTAAAGTTTAGAAGGGATGTAATAAAATATTTTTTAGAAAAAGGTGGCACTGTTGTATAGATATAGAAAATAAAGGTGATTAAAACTAGAAATGCAAATAATTGGTAGAGAAATTTCGGTTCGCTTATGGTTTATGATATCGTATAAGAGGTGAGGAAGGGGGCTAAAAGGGTAAACGAAAGGTGATATTATTTTTTTGTTATTTACAATATTAACAGGGATAGAGGGTGAAAGGGGTAGGAACCATTAAATATTGTATAGTTTCAATATTTCCTTGGTTTCTGGTTGAGATATTTTTAAAAATTTTAGCTAATCGTTTATTGTAATTCAATTCATATCATAATATACGAGGCTGGTTTGTAAAGGCCGTGCAAAGTCCGAGAGATGGCACCACCGGCGCGTATCGAGGTCATGTTTAGTTAGTAGCATCTCTTGAATGAACGCACACCAAGTTTCAGCCATATTGGTCTTTTTCTTTGTGTTTGGCATTCGTGTGAATCAAGGAAGTCGAGTGATTTTCAAGAAATGGACGAAAAAGAATTTCGTGTGGTGATTAAACATTACTTTATGAAAGGCAAAACGCCTCAGGAGACTAAAGAGAAGCTTGATAAACATTATGGTGACTCTGCACCTTCGATTAGAACAGTTTATAAGTAGTTTCAAAATTTTCGGACTGGCCATATGGGCACAAGTGACGCTGAACGTTCTGGACGGCCTGTGGAGGTTACGACTCCAGAAATCATTGATCAAATCCATGATATGGTGATGGATGACAGAAGAGTTAAGGTGCGTGAGATTGCTAGTGCTGTGGGCCTCTCGACTGAACGGGTACATAATATTTTGCATAAACATTTGGACATGAGAAAGCTATCCGCAAGATGGGTGCCGCGATTGCTCACGCTTGACCAAAAACGGAATCGTGTGAAGTGTTGCAAGGATGGTTTGCAGCTGTTCCAGAAGAATCCGGAGGACTTTAAGCGTCCTTTCGTCACTGTGGATGAAACATGGATACATTACTATACTCCTGAGACCAAACAACAATCTAAACAATGGGTTACCAAGGGGGAATCTGCACCAAAAAAGGCGAAGACCGTTCCTTCGGCCAGAATATCTGGCGAAATATTTTAAAAATTAAAATTCTTGAAGTTATTTGTACTAATTTGCTAAAAAGATAAAATTAATACATAAATAAACCAAAAATAAATTAAAATGGTTTATATTTATTCTTACAAAAAAGTGACGGAAAAACTAGATTTTAATTGTCGTGTCAAGATAAAATAATCCTATAATCAAAACCGTTAATACTGATGTACATGCCGAGATTTTTTTTACAACTTTTATCCGTGCTATAAACAATTTAATTTTTATTACTTTACAACCTTTAGTGCAAAATATAATGAAAATACTTTACCATGTTATGCTACGACGGTAAATAACCTTATTCATCTATTTATTTATTTATTTATTTATATACTTGATTCAGCTGGTCAGGAATTTCGGCAATCCTTAAATTGGTATCCTGCCAGTAAAGGACGCTTTCAACATCCAAATACTCCGTGGCAATCGAGAGATTCGAACTCGTGCAACCCGGTGTTGTATCCTATGTTCTAACACATGGGCTGAAAAGTCCCGGGCCTAACACATAGATGGCGCTAGTTTTATTGCAGTCACTTTTTTTTTCAGTTAATACTAACCTTCAAAAGACAGCTGTTAAAATTTCATGATATTCTATTCATTAGTTTGTGAGTTATTGTGCTAAGAGTGACGCTACTTTTGTTATTTTCAAAACAATGGATCAAAAACAATTTCGTGTTTTAATTTTACACTGCTTCTTGATGGGAAAAAATACCGTTCAAGCAAAGCAATGGCTTGAAAAGTGTTATGGGGACTCCGCTCCATCAGAAACAACAATATAAAACGTTGGTTTGCTGACTTCAAACGTGGTCGTAGAGACACCGATGATGCAGAACGCAGTGGACGTCCAAATGAGGCGGTAACACCAGAAAACATCAAAAAAAGCCATAAAATCGTTTTGAATGATCGAAAAGTGAAGTTGCGTGAGTTAGCTGACATCGTATAGATATCAAAAGAACGTGTTGGCTTTATATTGCATGAGCATTTGACTATGAGAAAGCTCTGTTCAAAGTGGGTGCCGCGTTTGCTCACTGTTGATCAAAAACAAGAACGTGTTGATGATTCTGAGCAGTGTTTGGCCATGTTTAAACGTAACAAACCGGAATTTTTGCGTCGATATGTGACAATGGATGAAACATGGATCCATCACTTCACTCCGGAATCAAAACGATCGTCATCTGAGTGGACAGCAACTGGTGAACCTCGTCCAAAGCGCCCGAAAGCACAACAATCGGCTGGAAAGGTTATGGCCTAGGTATTTTGGGATGTGCGTGGTGTAATATTCATCGACTATCTTGAGAAAGGAAATACCATCAACAGTGAATATTATATAGCGTTATTGGAGCGTTTGAAGGCCGAAATTGCAAAGAAACGACCGCATATGGCAAAGAAAAAAATTTTGTTTCATCAAGACAACGCACCGTGTCACAAGTCAATCAAAACAATGGCAAAACTACATGAATTGAACTTCGAATTGCTCCCACATCCACCGTATTCGCCAGATTTGGCTCCCAGCGACTACTGGCTGTTCGCAGACCTGAAAAAAAATGCTCGCCGGTAAGAAATTTCGCACGAATGAAGAGGTTATCGCTGAAACTGAGGCCTATTTTGAGGCAAAAGATAAATCGTTCTACAAAAGTGGTATTGAAATGTTAGAGCGGCGCTGGAATGATTGCGTTGCTCTTGATGGAGATTACGTTGATGAATAAAGCTAATTTTGAACCAAAAAAACCGTGTTTTCTTTGTTAGGCCCGGGACTTTTCAGCCCATGTGTTATATGAACTATTAATTCTTGCGATTTGAGTGTTTCGCATAGAAGAATAAAGGTTATGAGACAGTTTAAACCTTTTTTTTTAATATTTCTATTTAATGGTTTATTTTTAAAATCATCAGGGGCAGTTCGTTAACGTTTACATTGTTTTAGTGAACTTTCCTATCTAGCATTATAGAAACAAATTGCCATAACATAATATAAAATTATAGTAGTAGAATATATAGGATATTTCATTAAAAATAAGGAATTTACCCTTTACTTCCGAATTAACCGAATGTTAATAAAAATAATAAAATGTTATCCCTATTTTCATTAAAGAGAGTATACCAACACTGCTTTTGTACCGAATGACCACGAGATTACTAGTCAAGCTCTTACTTGAAAACAAAGAAAAAAATAATTTTAAATTTAAGAGACATACATGGTTTAAATAGGTGCCGAATTTGACTATAAAAATAAGTGTGTCGTTACTTTTTATGGAAACCCTGTATAATATATATATTTTTTTAATTTTACAGGGAAAACTAATCCTGAAACATGTTTCATGCCGTACTTCTTTTTGACAGTTTTTGAAAAAGTGGCTGTTAAAAATGTCAAATAATGCATCAATATCGTATTTAATTCGAAGTATTAATGATTGATGTCACAATTAATTTTTGAAACCATCAATTTCAATAATTTTAATGGAAAGATATAAAATTTGTTATATATTTATATTCTATAGAGAATTTGAAACAATTTTACGTATATTTTCCTTCGCCTAAAATTAATAGTATCTGGGATATCAATAATTAAAGGCACTGCACTCTAAATTTCATCCAATCCATCTAAACAACTTTAATCTAAAGCGGCAATGCATATCGAAGGGAGGATTATTGAATTTCAATGATTTTATTTGTTTTATGGCGCCACTTTTAATTCATAATTTAAGCTATTCTTTTAACTGTCATAGCCACCTTAGATTTACAGCACAGCATGAAAATATTGTTTAGATGGTCTGGATGGAAGGTAGGGTGCAGCAGAACGTTTAATTATCGATACGTCAAAACCGATAAGTTTGAAGTATAGGAAAATATACATAAAAATTATTTAGAATTCCCTATAGACGTTATTTGACCTTAAAAATTTTTCAGTACTCTTTTGGTTGAACCAGAAATAATAATTTTGTATCATCAGTCATTATAACTGCAAATATAAGCACAAATAACGGTATTATTTCGCTTATATCATCATTTGTTCTTGTGTCAAAAACAATATTGATGCATTTTTTTGACATTTTGAACCTCCATTTTATTAAAAACTGCCGGAGAGAAGTATAGGACATGATACTTATTTTAAATTCCGCAAGAAATAACGAAATTGATTTCGGTTTCGACTAAACCGGAAGTGATTGTCACTTATTTTTACTGCTAAACTTTGCACTTACTCGAACCATATAAGTTCCTAAAATTTAAACTTAATATCTTTTTAATGTTCCGTACGGATCACTTACAAAAATCACTTCGGTGTCTGTCCGTCTGTCTGTCTGTCTGTCAGTCACACGTTTTTGTCCGAAACTGTTTTTCATAGAAAGTTGAAATTTGGCACTAATATAGGAACTGAGGGCTTTATCAGAGCCATGTAGTTTTGAAAGTTAAATTTTGACTTAAAGGGTTAGTTTTGGATGGTAAAATCAGAAATGAAAAAAAAATTTTTTACCCGGTCATCGAGTGGGGTGTCAAATGAAAGCTTGTAAAAACACAAGTTCAAAAATATATATAATGTAATATTTACACACACTTTTCTTTGTATTATTTTTAGAAAATTGCCAAAAGTCGATGTCCCTCATCCTCATCTCGAAAAATACTGATTAAGAAATTTGGAAAAAATTCTGGAATATTCTCCGCAGGGTGTAGATTGAACGAAAATTATCACGAGTGCATTACCTTTAATACTTTATGTAGTATGTAAAACAAAATTCAACGTCATCAGTTTTCAACAACGATCGGAAACAAATTTTATTGAAAACTCATTTGGGGGTGTGTTTTGTGAAGTCACTGACCATTTTATACCACTATAACAAAAATTTTTATTTTAAAAGCAATCAACGTACGGAACACGAATTGTGCAAGTTCAGCTTGCACTTGGCCAATTTGTTAAAATAAAAGCTTGGCTAGTAATCTCGTGGTCACCCAGTATGGTGTTACTTCAGGAACTTTTGGTTCCCACCATATATGATAACTGTAAAGAGAACACACAAAATTTTATACACTTCCAAACACAGCTTTAAGAGCAAGATATAATGTTTAATAATTCCATATGAAAAGACTCGAAAGGTCAATGCTACATTTTACAGTAGTTGTCTATCTTTATATCTTAATATATTTAATAGATCTTTATACGGTGGCGGAAGTAAATAAACTACGAACTCCTTATTCGATCAAAAACAAAACATTCTTTGTAAATCGCAAGTGAATTTCATCCATGTCTATGGCTCTCCCTGTATCGGTCTCAACAACCTATAACGACCACAATTCACAACTAATGGAACTTTATTAATAATAGCTATCTAAACTTAAGTGGCAATTTTTTTATATTTTATGTAAAAAATTAGAGATTCTTGCAATATAAGGTTCCCAACAAAATCTAACGTGTAAAGGTATATTGCCTCTCCTTTATATAAAATTCACTGTGTTAACATGAACTTGGAGGATGAAACAAACAAAAATCAATATCAGATGTCATTGAAAACAATCCCATTAAGAGAGCAATTATCTATGAAAATCTAAATGCAACAAATTTTACTAGATGTTTCCGTAATATGGCTACTTTTATATCTAATTTTCTATAAGTAACTACAATAAATCCATGAGTATAACTTAGAGACCTAGATAATTCATTTACTCAAAACAAATTTAAATTTAAAAAGGACTAGTATAATAAAATGGAAAATATATTGTTTAATCTAAGAATTACTCCCAGTAGGGATAACTATAATCGCAATAGTGAAATTTAAAAAATTAGTATTTTATTATTGTTCCCGTAAGCAGCTTAAAATTGCAGTTATACTACTATTTAAATAATTGGTCAAGTGCAAGTTGAACTTGCGCAATTAGTGTTTCGTACGTTGATTGCTTTTAAAATAAAAATTTTTGTTACGGAAGTACAAAATGATCAGTGACTTCACAAAATAGATCCCAAATGAGTTTTCAACAAAGTTTGTTTGCGATCGAAAATTGATGACTTTGAAATTTTTGTTTTTTTTTATATAACAGATAAATTATTAAAGGTAATGCACTCGTGATTTTTTTTGGTTCAATCTACATCTAATCTGTGGCGAATATTCCAGAATTTTTTCAAAATTTTTTGATACGTGCTTTTCGATATAAGGGTGGGAGACAGCGATTTCTCGTGATTTTTTAAAAATGATACAAAGAAAAGTGTTCGCAGGTATAACATTTTATATATTTTTGAACTCGTGTTTTTATAAGCTTTCCTTTGACACCCCACCAGATGACCTAGTAAAAAACTTTTTTCCACTTCCGATTTCACCCCCCAAAACTAACCCCTTAAGTCAAAATTTAATTTTCAAAACTGCACGGCTCTGATGGGGCTATCAATTCCTATATTAGTACCAGATTTTAACTTTCTATGTCAAATAATTTCGACGTGATCCAGTTTTCCAGTGGCTGCCCATGTCATTCTAATTCTCCTACTCAATTCGGGTTTTTGGTTCTCTTTATCTAGTTTTTCATAACCTAGGTAAACATATTCTTTCACTTTTTCTATTTTAGTGCCTCTGGTGATTCGTCTGGGGTCAGAATTTTCATTTTTGTTAAATTCATAGTCAACCCAACTTTTTCTGAAGCTGCCTTCAGATCTTGGGCCATCTCCTGTAACTCTCGGAAATCATTGCCGATCAAAACTACATCGTCAACAAAACGGAGATGGCTCAAGTATCTTCCATCAACATTTATTCATCTCTCCTCCTAAACCAGTTATTTAAAGACGTCCTTCAAAGCCAGTGTAAAAAGTTTCGGCGAGGTAGTGTCGCCTTATCTTATTTCGCATTATAGAGCTATTTCATCGGTTATAGATCATCATTTTAACTTGTAGTGTAGCCTTTTCGTATACGTATTTAAGAAGGTCTCGGTATCTTGAATCTATTCTAGCATTATTCGTAGCTTAAAATACGGCTCATAGCTCTACAGAATCGAAAGCTTTGTTGTAATCAATAAAAGCTAAGTGAACTGGGACATTATACTCATTACACTAATAGAATTTTGATCTTTTGTATTTGCTTGATGGTACTGTAACCTTTTCGCAACCCCACCTGATCTGGTGGTTAATAATCATTTAATTTGTTTGTGAATCTGTTGGTTACTATCTTTGTTAGTAATTTATATGAGTGTGGGAGGAAACTTACTGGACGATATATATTCAGTTTGTCCCCTTTTCTTGTATAAAAGAATTACATAAACATTTAACCAATTGTCGGGGATCATACTGCGTTGTAGACACTTGATTAAAAGGACTTCCATGGATTTTGTTGTGGCAGCTCCTCCGAGTTGAATCATTTCACGAGTGATTCCATCTCCTCCGGGGGTTCGGCCTTTATAATTTCATTCTCTGTAATATCTGGAATTTCTTCCAAGCCAGTATGGAGAATATTCTAGAATTTTTTTAGAAACTTTTTGATTAGTACTCTTTGAGATAGGGTGGTGGGATAACGATCTGTGGCAATTTTTTAAAAATAATATAAAGAAAAGTATACGCGCGTATTACATCATATATATTTTTGAACTAACATTTTCACAAGTTTTCATTTGACTCGACGACCTTAAATAAATGTTTTTTCATTTCCTATTTCATCTTCCAAAACAACTCCCTTAAGTAAAAATTTAACTTTCAAAGTGTTCTCGTTTTTCAATTTTGATACGGAACAACAAAAAAGGTCGCTAGATAAAGTTTTTTAAACTTAGTTTTGGGAAAATACTTGAAAGACAACCGGAAAATATTTTTAAGGCAAAAACTATGTATAAACCTAGTTTAACAACTTTTGACTAAATAACGTATACAACTTTCCTTTTCTTTGGCGTATCACAAAGTTCAGCCTTGGTATAAGTCCCTTTTCTCATAGACCGTAATAATTTCAAATATGTTGTAGTTTAAACAACCAAAATGACATGGTCCTATATACCTTATACATAGTTTAAATATTCAAATCGTTAACCCTTGACCTCCCGACCTAAAAGAACTCGTTCTTGAAATTCGCGAAGGAGATTTTCCATTTGAGTGGCGTAATAGAATTAATGACTTGAGTACCCATTCTTTGATGTGACCGTAGTACAAGAAATGAAGAGGCATTAAGGTCTGATGACCTTTGTACAATGAATTCTAAAAATTTTGAAACAGTTAATTACTGCTTTGACATTACGCTGCCGCTTCACTCGAAAGAATGCCAAAAAAAATCAGTTTTTAAGGTCAAATAGCTTCAATAATTTTAATGGGATGGTATAGGTAGAGAGCCAAGGCTACAAATGAGTGCGACAGAAAATAATGTTTGATCATCGATTAAACAAGGAATATCAAATGAACGTCCATTTTGTTAGGCAGTGTAAAACGTAACAACAAATTCATTAATTAAAAACCAAAATCAGTAGTGACAGCGCTCACTACAATTACGCTTTACGAATGAAAATATAATTGTTTTCCCCAAATTTTTTATAAAATAGTACTATAACATACATAATCGATAAACCTCTTTTACCCGTAGGTGTCGAGGATCGTTCTCTACTTTCTTTCCACAAATTTACGCCACTCATCTCTATTTAGTGCTAGTTGTTTCGCCTCAGCCTAGGATTTTCCTCTTTTTCTCAGTATTTCATTCACACCATTGTTCCATGTTTCCTTCGGTCGCCCCCTTCTATTTTTTCCTGTCACTCTTGCCTTCCATACCATTTTGACCTGCCGATCATCATTCATTCTCGTTATGTGTCCAGTCCATTTTACATTAAGTTCCTGTTTAATATCTTCATTCCTTCTTTTTTCAATTCTTCTTGCCCCCACCACTTTCCTCAGATATTTCATTTCTGTAGCTTGTAATCGTCTTTCATACTTATCTGTCAGAATCCAATTCTCAGCCCCGTAGGTTATAACTGACGTATATATTGTTTTGTAAATTGCCCTATTTGTTTTCACTGATATTTCCTTTTTACTCAGAAAGCTTCTGTACAGTGCGCAGTATAATCTTGTTCCAGCTTTTATTCTATTTCCAATTTCATCATCTTGTGTTCCTTTGGAGTTTATTACTACTCCCAGGTATTTATATACCTACACCTGTTTAATCTTTTGTCCCTCTACTTTAATATTCATATTTTCTTGTCTGTTAGTTATAACCATCACCTTTGTTTTTTTTCAGGTTAATAAACAGGTTATACCTTTTTAACTCTACTGTCAATATATTCATGTTCAGCTCCAAGTCTCCTTCTGTCCTTGCCACTAGTACAATATCGTCCACGAATGCACATGCCTCTATTTTTACAGCCTGTAACTGGTTATATTCCACCATGTAGTTAATTGTCTTTCCCCAGCTCGCTTTTATTACCTCATCTATAACGCTTAGAAATAATAGTGGACTCAACACTCCTACTTGCCTTACCCCATCATTATTGGTGAATTCCTTCGATGTTCGGTTGCACGTTTTCACTTGGTTTATTATATTATCATACAGGCCCTGTATATTCCTTGTCTATTTACCATATCAAAAGCTTTTTTCCTATCCAGAAACCCTGAAAATACTCTCCCATATTTTCCCAGGGCCTTTTCTACAATTTGCTGTATTGTAAATATGTGATTTTGTGTACTATGGGCTAGCCTAAAACCATTCTGCACATATGCTAACTTTGGTTCAATTATTTATTTTAATCTCTTCTCAATTATGGATTCATATACTTTTAGAGCTGTACAGAGAAGCGATATGCCTCTGTAGTTTTCACACGCTCGCATATCACCATTTTTATCCACTGAAAGAACAATAGCCGTACTCCATTCTTTTGGTATTTTCTTACTTCTTCATGCAAGGTTAAAAATATCCTGAAGTTCTTTTTTCCTCATTGGTCCAAGGAATTTTAACAGTTCCGCATTTACTCCATCACATCCTGCTGCTTTACCAGTTTTCAGTTTCTCCAGCGCCTTCTCAACTTCCTGTAGTTCTATTTCTTTTCCCTTCCTCTCAACTTTCTCCTTTACATTATCATTTGTTTGTACACTTTCCCTTTCCGCTCTGTTTTCATTGTTTAGAAGTGCCATAAAATATTGTCTCCATCGTTCTATGATTTTGTCCTCATCCGTGATAATATCTCCATTTCGGTCCTTCACTTGCGCAAGTCTTTATTTCTCATATTTTTTAATACTCCGTAAAATAATTTTTTATTTTGTATACTATTATCTTCAATTGTTCTTCATTCATTAATTAAAAATCAAAATCAGCAATGACATCGCTCACTACAATTACGCTTTACGAATGAAAATATAATTGTATCCGCCAAAATATTTAAAAAATAGTACTATAACAATAGTACTAATAATACTAATAGTATTTTTTGCTAATAATAGACAAAAGGAAAATAATATGTACTATATGTACGACTGATGATATTTGTTATACATAGTTTCCCATGTTACTAAAATTATCTTTTATTGTTGTAGCAAGGCCAGCGTTTTTTTTTTTGTTGTTAATTTTTGAGATTATTAGTAAGTGTTTCCTGTATTTTTAAACCAATATATTTTATTTTCCAAGTTGAACATTTGTCTCCTCTAGTACTTACTACTGATTAAGGGTATTGTTCATAGATTCTGTATGTTAGAAGTTAGATCTTCTTACTTCTCTCGTCAAGGAAAGTTTTGTATCCGTGAAAAAAATCGTCCGCGTAGATTACTAAAAACGTAGGCCCCAATTTTCATATCAAATTTCATTGAAATACACGAAATACTATCGAAAAAATCGGACAAGTACAAGTTGAACTTGCGCAATTAGTGTGGGGTACGATGATTGATACGGAGATATACAATGAACAATGACTTCACAAAACACACCCCAAATGAGTTTTCAACAAGATTTTTTTCAGATTTTTACTGAAAAGTAATGACCTTGAATTTTTATTTTTTTTTTTATATACCAAATAAATTATGAAAGGTAATGCACTCGTGATAATTTTCTTTCAATCTACACCCTATGAAGAATATACTAGATTTTTTTCAAAATTTTTTTTTATCAGTACTAGTAGTACAGTAGTACAAAGAAAAGTGTGGGCAAGTATTACATTATATATATTTTTGAACTCGTGTTTTTGCAAGCTTTCATTTGACACCCCACTCGACGACCTGGTAAAAAAAAATCACTTTCGATTTCACCCCGAAAACTAACCCCTTAAGTCAAATTTTAACTTTTAAAACTACACCGCTCTGATGAGGTCATCAATTCCTATATTAGTACCAAATTTCAACTTGCTAGGTTAAACAGTTTCGGAGAAAATCGGGTGTGACAGACAGACAGACACCGAAGTGATCTTATATGGTAAGTACATGGAACACTAAAAAGGTTCAAAACATAATTGTGTTTAACGTCGAAAATACGAACTAGATAAACTTACTAACCAGATATGACTATATTAATGCTATAGGGATTCAAGCTCTTAGCAACATATGCAGACTACCGCGCAGCAACCAGTAAGAGTGCATAAATTCGAAAAAAGCACGCAAGAGCGACAGAAGAACGTTTTATTTTATTAAAACAGTCATATTGTATTGCAGTGATAAAGAATTTCAGCGTGAGATAAAAAATTATTGTTGGTGTATTGAATAACTTTTTTTTAAAATACTGAATTTCAAAAGTGGTTTGTTTCTCTAGCATATGCTTTTTTTGACAATAAAGTGTAAATTATCTTTAGTTTATAGGTATAATTGTTCTGGCGTTCTTCTGTGTTGATTTAATAAGTGAAGCTGACGTTCCGCCGATCATCCTGCTAGTTTTCCATAGCTTATCCCGCGAAGTGATTTCCTTGGAATGTAGTACGAAACTAACTTCATTCCGCTTGCACACCACTTTTATCATAGTGGATCGGGGTATGGAAGGACGGGGCATTATCGATGGTCTGTTCCCAAAAAGGTGAAAGGTCAAGAACAGTATTTTACGAAGCTGTACTGCCTTTTGTCGTTCTTGAATTCTTGTAGATATTTTTCTGCACGTTTTGCCTACATAGGTCTTAACACAACTACAGGATATATTGTAGATTCGAATTTTCAAATGGAATCTTAGCTTCAACAGATCTGAGATATGACAGTTTAGAGAACGTAAAGAATATTGTTTTATATTTTACGTCTCGGTGGATTTTTCGAAATGCGATCTGTGATATTCTTGATATATGGAATCCCAAAGGACTGATCTGCTTGACTTCTAGTCTTCAGAGACCCATGGAGACTGTACGTTTTTGTATGGAGTTTTTTATATCTCGGTACTGGAAATTGTTGGATTGCAGAACGGAAGTAAGATGTTTTAGTCCTGATTTAAAAGGTTGTGGCTGAAGTGCTGAAAAATAACATTATAAATTATCGCGAAGCTTATCGAGTATTTGAATAGTAGGCTATGCATATTTTGTTTCGTTTTTCATGACAGAAATCAAAACAATTCGTTTAGATTTACAGTTTTAAAGAATTTTTTAGAAGAATTTTCTGTAATAATGCGATAGATTTTCTTTAAAAGTAAGCTTATAAATTGTTCCCTTTTTCAAAGTAATACGTTTTTGTGGTAGCCTGTTTTATTTTTGACCCCGAAGAATTAGAAAAATGAATCGAACAAGGAATTTAACTGAACACGAGGTAGTGCGAGCCTCAGTTTTATTGGACGAGGGATATTGTCAGAGTTATGTTGCCAATTTGTTAGGCAAACATCGTTCCACAATAAGTCGTATGGTAAGACGCTTGAATGAAGTAGGAACTTATTCTAGAAGGCTAGGGCAAGGGGCGAAAACTATGCACTAGCGACCTAGATGAACGTTTTATAAGACAATATGCTTTAACAAACAGGACTGTCACTAGTTCTATAATAAGAAACAAACTCGAAGCTGTTCGTAATGTCACAATTTCTTCTAAAACAGTTAGAAGACGGTTAAATGAAGCTGGATTAAACAGTAGGAGACCAGCCACTGCGCCCTTACTTACTAGAGAGAACAGAGTTGCCAGCTTACGTTTTGCTCGAAATCACGAAAACTTGTCTGTGGATGATTGGAAACAAGTTTTCTTCACAGATGAAACTAGGGTTAGTCTAAAACATCCAGATGGTCGTGAGCGAGTATGGCGAAGACCAGGAGAGAGGTTTGCTCCTTGCAATATCTCTGCAAGGATTCCATTCGGCGGTAACTCTGTTATGTTCTGCATGCATCTGCTTTGATGCTCGCACAGAGTTAGTTCCTGTCCGTACGAGATCCATGAATGCTGACTACTATCTTGAGAATATTGTAATAGAACGTGTGATGCCTTTCGGTCATTTTGTGGGGCCCAATTTCCCGTTTATGCAAGACAACGCTCGACCTCACGTGGCTAGGGAGGTACTCGATTATCTTAATCAAGTTGATATACCGATTATGCAATGGCCACTAAAAAGCCTGGATCTGAATTCGATAGAACATGTATGGATCACCTTAAGAAAAATGTGAAACGTCATATACCTGCACCTAGAAACCTGAGGGAACTTGAAAATACAGTTATCATAGAATGGGAGCAAATTTCTCAAGATTTTATCCAAAATTTAATTAGAAACATGCCTAGGCGCATAAACGCTGTCATCCGAAGTAGAGGAGGCAACACACGCTACTAGTGTCCCAGTTACACCATTAATTTTGCTACTAGTGTCCCAGTTTATTTTTTTCATTATTACATAATTTCAACGATTTTGTTATTAGGTCTTAAGAATAATTTTAATTCGAATCTTATAGAGAAATTTGGTAGCTAATTCACTTTTAAAGTATGCGAATAAGTTTTTTCTAACTTTTAGTGTAACCAATGTTCATAAAAAATTAATAAAACTAATTCATTATAGAGATTTGTATGATTTAATATATTGTTGCGTTAATTTTGTCGAGGAGTGTATATATATATATATATATATAAACTTGGTTGGCGTTTCTTGGGTAACTAGGTTCTTTTGAAAAAATACAATGCTAACTGTTTATTGACGTTTGGCCTTATTTTTTTGGACATTTTTATTTTTTTTTTATTCTACATTTCATGAACACTGGAACATTTAAAATAGTTACATATAAACTAAAACAATATAAAATAGTCAAAATTACATACCCTGAAAGTCAACTATGTTAGTGAATTTTAAATTCCATATTTCGCAGCACATCGTGTCTCGCATTTCTTTATCGATTTTTTTATATGTATGGGTGTCATTAATATTAAGTATATATACCATTTTGTATTACTAAGATGATATATAAGCCACCTTTTTAATTAAATTTGGGTATATATGACTTATTCCTCATATGTCAGTCCTATCATTTACAGTGTTCGATCATCTTTTTGATTTCTAGTTTGGCATAATGCCGGTCTTTGCGGAGGCTCTTGGCTTCATTAAATTTAAAGTTATGTTTTTGTTCTGATTCATGTTCACTGAGGAGAGTGAAACCATTTTTAGTATATTTGTATCCATTTAATCTGTTTTTTAGTAACTGACAAGTCATTCTAATATAATTCTTCGGACAATCCGCGCACGGTATTGCATACACAATATTTGATTCATTCATTGTGAGAATATGGCTTTTTAAGTTTGTAAATAATGAATTTAGTTTATTTTGAGTTTTATGGCAGACTGCAATATTTTTTGAAACCCATTTCCACTTCTCAGAAAGTTCCTTTATATAAGGAAGTGGTAAAATTTTATCGCGGTATTATCTACTATTTTTGGTGTTGTTTTTTGAGTTATTATAAAACTTATATACTCTTTTTTTATTGTTCGATTGATGTCATTCTGTTTAAAATTGTTTCGTAATAAGACCATTTTTACTTGCTCGGTCTGTTAAGCCCACTATAACGCTAATTTTCTGGGACATTGCATGAGTAGATTAAAAATTCAAATATCTCCCTGGCTAAGTAGGTTTTGTGTTCCACCTTGTGAGGACTTTATCTTGGTTTCTGATAAGAGTCAGGTCCAAAAAAATTTTTTTTACCTTATTTTTCAATTTCTGATGTAAATTGTAATTTTTTGTGGAAGCTATTAAACATGTATAGAATTTCAGTAATTTTTTCATTTTGTACTGCTAATAAACAATCATCCACGAACCTCTTTAAAAATAGAATATTAACTTTTAGTTTTTTAATAACCTGTTCTTCCAGGTATTCCATGACTGATAAAATCGGTGAACCCATGTTACAACCGTCGATTTGCTTGTTAAATTAATTTTCAAATTGAAAGTAGTTAGTGTTTAATGTGAGATCTATAGCGTCAAGAAAATGTCTTTTTGAAATTGTTGTGTGTTCGCGTAGTAGATCATTAATGATAGTTTTTACTAGTTCTTTTGGAATATTCGTGTACAGGGATGTTACATCAAACGATAAAAGTTCGATTCGATGGAATTCTCACTGTGTCTATGAATGTTTTAAAGACGAAAGAATCTTTAATGAAATTATCATTTTTACCGGCTATCAATCTTAACGGGGCACCTTGTTTGTGTAAATTGAGTAAGCCATAAATTTTAGATGTCACAGCATCGTCTACCTTTAGATTTTAGATCTTTCGTTTAGTTATAGATATATATATATATATATATATATATATATATATATATATATATATATATATATATATATATATATATATACATATATATATATATATATATATATATATATATATATATATATATATATATATATATATATATATACATCTATAAATTGAAAACAATGGAAATACAAAAATCTCGGATGATTTTTTCACGATTAGATATATCTTAGCTGGCGAACTGAAAAAAAGAATTTGAGAATGAATAAATTAAAAAAATAAAATGAATATAAAAAATTGAAATATTCATCTCGCCTTATTTCTATTCTTATCAATAATTAATCCCAATTAGTATATAGAATATTTACAAAATTTAAATAATACATCGTGATTGTTAAAGCTTCATACAATATACATCTTAATCACAAGTCAGTATTGTTTATGCAAACATTACAAACCATTTAATTAATTTATAATAATGATTCTGTTTATTGTATGCATGACTTTTCTATATTACCTTCCATCTTGTCTACCTCGGTTTCAACTATTCATAGAAATTCATAATCCATCTTACCTGAAACAAACGGAAAAATAAATTTAGTAGGGGACCCTAGAGTAATAAGATCAAACGCAAAGTCTTTTCTAGAAATATAATTTACGTCGTAAATTAAAATTTAGTTAGCAGGTGAATGTAATGATTTTACAAAACATGACCAAACGGTTCGGTTGTGTCAAAAATCTACAAGGACAAAATAAACGTAAGCAACAAATTCAAAACCCAGACTAAAGAGAGTCCGTTAATGCTTTCATAGGGCTTATGATGCCACAACGATATTTTTCTTTTAAGAAATAAGGTTAAGATTATTTATTATTGGTTAACCGCTTTCATGAATTCAATTACAACATTACAGTTATGTTCAGCTTTCTTTTAAAACTGGCAACGTTAAGGAAATATCTTGCAACTCTAATAGTCCTTTTACACGATCATATCAGTTCTCAGTTCCATGTCAGTTTCAGTTTTCGTTTCATTTCAGTTCGGAAGGAGGTTTGTTTTTACACCGTCCGTTCAGTTCTCAGTCCGAGTTACACTTTCAAAGTGTTATGTGTGTTTCGCGTTCAAACACGTGTTGTCATACTGTCCCAAAGTGTACATGTGTAAAATAGCTCATGTATGAAGACAGTATCACTGCAGTAGCCTTAGGTGTGGAGTTAAGAAACGATGGAAGAAAAAAAAACCCCATACCGTGAGGTGTCAGTCTCCGTTTCAGTTCTGTTTTCAGTTTTTCCTTTTTACACATAGGAAAAACGGACAGTTCGACTGAAACTGAAACTGAACTGAGGACTGATATGACCAGAGAGCATTCTTTACGAGTGGCAGTCGACAGATTTCTTTCTAACACCTTCACTATCAACGCCGGTGTACCCCAAGGCTCCATACTGTCTCCTACTCTCTTTCTCATTTATATTAACGATCTGCTGGAAAAGACCGAGAATCCAATCTACAGCTTTGCAGATGACAGTACACTTATCTCTTCATTCACTTTGAACGCTCGGACATCGGCTACTCAGACGTATATCCGCAGACAGCAGGAAGTCATTCAACTTAACAAAGACCTGGAAGAAATTCTATCTTGGGGTGACAGTAACCAAGTGGAGTTTAACGCTACAAAAATCCAGGCGGCAGTTTTTTTCTAAAAAAGTTAACGTTGCTGAACCCGATATAGTTATGTCGGGGCACTCCATTCCTCTAACATTGTCACTCAATTTGTTGGGCGTTAATTTGAGAGCAAATATGTCCTGGCATGAACATGTTGCAGGCATAGCAAGGAGAGCTTCTCAGAAGTTGGGAGTATTATTTCGAATCAGAAAGCTTTACACTTCACAACAACTGTTAATTCTTTACAAAGCTCAAATTCGACCAACTATGGAATACTGCTCCCATGTTTGGGGCTCTGCTCCCAAACATACACTGCATTTGTTGGATTCTATTCAGAGAAGAGCTGTTCGTCTGATTGGAGACCCGGAACTGACAGGTGGCCTTGATTTGCTGGAACATTGAAAAACGGTTGGCGACTTAAGCCTATTCTACAAGTATTTTCATGGAAAGTGTTCGAAGGATGTGGCCCCTTTAATTCCTCCCAGAGCGGTGCATGTTAGAAGTACACGTCACGCTAATACTTCACATCCGTATGAGGTTCAGATTGTTACTCCTCGTAAAACGCTTTTCAAGCAGTCATTTATATGGAGAACATCATCCCTTTGGAATAATTTGCCCAGGACTGTGTTTCCCACAGAGTACAATTTACAGCGATTTAAGAACAACGTGAATCGCTTTCTCCGCACACGTGTCGCTCCTGTAGCGCTTTAGGGACTTCCCTGTAGCACGTGTGCTAGACCCATAAAAAAAAAATGTAAAAGGACCATAATAGAAGACGTACAAAGTTAGTTTGGTTTGTGTCTTTTATGGTATGTCGTCGTAAGTTCTCCCAGCACTAAATTGTTACGATAGATTGTAACATTTAAAATCAAGCTTACTTTTGACCACTAACATACCTTTTTTACATTGGAGGTTCGGCTCTTAAACATACTCTGCAAATATTCTATGCAACATTGGTGTTCAGAAACCTTGACTGAAAAAAGGTCGTGGCGTATAAACGCTAACCGTTCGAGCTTCAGCTTGTCATTCCTTATACCACCTACTTCAAGCAGCTGTTTATATGAAGAACCTCGACCCTTTATAATAAGTAGTCCGGAACCGGAATTCTCCCCAATCTCAACCGGCTGCCATTCAACAGCAACATAAATTGCTACTTCCGTACACGCTTCGTTCATGGAGCAATTTAGAGATTTCTCTGTATCACAGCTAGTATTCTTGTAGCCTCATGCTGTTAGGGTACCACCTTTTTGGGGCATAATTCATTCATCATCTCTAGGAGGGGGAATTACCTCCTGGAATTAATGGATCTTAGAAGTTCTAGCATCTGAGAAAAAAAATACAGACTCTATTTGTTCATCCTACCTAAGACTAGGAAAGACTGTATTTGTTTTTCTCAGAAGCTAGAACTTCTAAGATTCATCTGTTTCCCCCTCCTAGGGAGATAAAAGAATTTGATCCTTTCTGAATTTCCATAACATCCATGTGCATCATTGGGGCGTAGAGGTAGTTTCTAGTACTCTCTAAGAATAGTATATACTCGTGTATCGGTAGTTCAAGCGAATTTACTCCACATTTGTTTATCCTGCCTAAAACTACAAAAGCCTGAACTTTTTTTGCCATTATTGATACCTCCGTAGGTGGGGGTGATTTTTACATCTTATAGGGGTGAGTCTCAACCCTTTAAGAGTAACGTCTGGTTATCAAACCAAATTCAGATATTTTGTCCTAAGAGTTACAAGAATTTGTCCTTTGTACATCTTATTTAAACTCGTGTGCGTAATTTGAGTTTAGAGGTACTTTTCACCCCCCATAAAGGTGGATTTTGGTTTAATTAATAGAAATAACTTTCTCTTCGCTAAACTATAAAATATCTACCATTTTCATTACATTATTACTATAGTTTTAGGGATGTTTTTGGTAAAAAAAAAGAGACACGATAGATCATTTTTTAGTGTTCCATACAGAACACTTATAAGATGATTTCGGTGTCTGTCTGTCTGTCCGTCTGTCTGTCTGTCACACCCGATTTTCTACGAAACTATTTGTCATAGAAAGTTGAAATTTGGTAATAATATAGGAACTGATAGCCTCATCAAAGCCGTGTAGTTTTGAAAGTCAAATTTTGACTTAAGGGATTAGTTTTGGGGGGTGAAATCAGAAGTGAAAAAAAAAAAATTCTAGTAAGTCATCGAGTGTGGTGTCAAATGAAAGCATGTGAAAACACGAGTAAAAAATATATATATAATGTAATACTTGCGCACACTTTTCTTTGTATTATTTTTAAAAAATCGCGAAAAATCGCTGTCCCCCCACCTTATCACGAAAAGTACTGATCAAAAAATTTTGAAAAAATTCTGGAATATTCTCCAGGGGGTGTAGATTGAACGAAAGTTATCACGAGTTTAATAACACAAGTCTGCAAAAAAAAATTGAGAGCTGTTTTGGTTTTTTTGCGTAATTCTTATGTTTTTGGGCCGTGTACTGAATTCGAAAATGACTTTCATTTTGTCATAGAACGTCACGTTTTCTGACAACGTAGGTATCTATGTCAAACAAGTTATCATCTTAAAATAAAAGATAAAAGACTAAAAAAAAATTTTTTAATTTATAATTGCGTAACAAAACTTATTCTTTATCTAAAATGCATTCATTAGTAAGCACTAAACACATTTCTTTTTCCCAGTGAGACTCCTTTTGGTACATTTTCGCTTGTAGGAAGCATCTGGAAAGTCTCTCTGAAGCGTTCAACAGTAGTCTGCCATCATTGAGACGCTCCATCTTCCCTGGTATCTTTTTTCCATCTCCTTAATATCTTGGTGAAATCGTTCACCTTGCTCTTCACTCAGATCTCCTAAATTTTCTGGAAAGTAGTCGAGGTGGGAATGAAGAAAATGTACTTTTAAACTCCTTAGGCAACCTAAAGCTTGAAATGCTTTTAACATTCTTTTGACGATTTGTTTGTAGTTAGGGTCTTTGTTATTGCCTAAAAATTTCTCTATGACCTCTTTAAAGGCAATCCACCCTTCTCTTTGAGGATCTGTCATGGTTGTGATGAATTGTGGATCAGCCATAAGCCGTCTAATATCTGGTCCAACGAAAACACCTTCCTTCAACTTTGCCTCCGAGAGGCCTGGAAACTTTGATATTAAGTATTTGAAGCAATTTCCATCTCTTGGAAGTGACTTTACAAATTGCTTCATCAATCCCAGCTTTATGTGAAGCGGTGGTAGAAGAACTTTATGAGGAGGCACCAAAGTTTCATGCAGGACGTTCTTTTCGTCAACTTTAAGCTCCCTCGGAGGCAAACACTTTTTGGTCCAGTGATTTGCTCGGTCTCTACTATCCCATAGACACAAAAAGCAAGGGAATTTGGTAAACCCAGATTGTTGTCCGAGCAACATGCCAAAGATTTTTAAATCACCGCACACTTGCCAACCGTGGTCTTTATATTTTAATTTGCAAAGAACTAATTCCAAGTTCTTGTAGGTTTCCTTGAGGTGTACGGAATGACCGACAGGAATGGAAGCATAGAAACCGCCATTGTGAAGCAGAACTGCTTTAAGGCTTCTTTTTGAAGAATCTATGATAATACGCCACTGTGCTGGGTCGTATAAGATCTTAAATGTATCCATCAAATCTTCAATATTGGTACAATAAACCAACTCGTCCTCTTGGGCAAAGCAGGAAGTGAACTGCTTCTCACGATATCTAAACCAGGAGGAAGACACTCCCGGCAAAAATAAGTTCCTGCTTTTGAGCCTTGATCCAAGCAACTCAGCAGCGTTTTTGGGAAGATTCAAGTCTCTTACCAAATCATTTAGCTCGCCCTGGGAAAACAATTTCGGACTGCTGTCATCTTCAAATTGAAAACTTGACTTGTCATCGGGTTCAGGTACAGCACCATCTTCGTCAGAACTTGGAATCTCTTCCAAGGTAGCAGGGGCCTTGGGCACTGGTATTTCGGTCCCATGAGGGATGGGACGAATAGCTGATTGCAGATTGGGGTATGAAACGGATTGCTTCCATTTTGAATTATACCCTTTCACATTACACGAACAAAAGTAACAAGTAATCACTATGGTTATTTTGCTCGCGCCATACCATAGGAATCGCATATCGGAAAGCTTTTTTCTTGCCCTTAAACCAATTTCGAAGGTCTTCAACACATCGTTTGCAGACTTTATGAGGTGCCCAAACTTTATCCTGATCTCCAAGTTTTAAGCCAAAATACGTGAAGTATACTTTTTTTACAAAGTCCGTAATATTAGGTTGTTGCTTTAATACCATATATTCGCCACAAATATAACAGAAACTGTCAGACGAATTCACACACTTCCGCACAGATGACATTGCACTATATTGAACCAAGATCTATAAAACAATGACGAGTTAACACGTAATTGTACCGCGCCACTTTCTACACTATCGGAGCGCGCACGTTCTGGTTACAACGTTTATGTTTGTTAATTTAGCTCACACAGGGCGTTCTTTATTTAGAAAGTAATGATAGTTATGGCCTGTATACATTTAAAAACAGTAATCAAAATAAAATTGTACCTATTTATTTATGACTTCAAGTTAGCCCAAAAAAAACCCTTTTTATAATAAAATTTTGCGTTTTGCAAAATAACCTGACGTTCTGGAATTTTTTGAGTATTTTTTTAGTTTTCAGAACACCTAAATACATAGAAATCAGTTGAAAATATCCAGACAACATTTTTGTTGCAGACCTGTGTAATCTGTCCGGTATATGAAAAAAACAAAAAAATTTCAAGGTCATCAATTTTCAGTAAAGATTGGAAACAAACTTTGTTGAAAACTCATTTGGGGTGTGTTTTGTGAAGTCACTGATCATTTTATACCACCGTAACATTTTTTATTTTAAAAGCAATTACTAATTGTGTAAGTTTAACTTGCACTTGACCGGTTATTTTTTAAACTACTGATTCAAATTCAGCGTCGAAAAATACACTAGATTCATGTATTTTGGTTCGTAGTAGTGAACTTTTCATTTTTTTTTTTGTTGGGCCTTGTTATTGTTCCAGTAAAACATTGCAGTGTGATACAAAGTAAACGTAGTGTAAAAAATGAACGATACAATCTACATAGAAGATGAAACACAAGCAAAATACGACCAGTGAAGTAAACAATATTACTGTATTGATTCTATTTTAACTGCATAACATCTTCACTTTAGACTTGATAATATTATGCGAATAACTTTAGTTTTTAGATTAGATTTTGATAGAATGGTGACGTGACAGAATAATTGTGATTCCATTTATCAACCAATAAAATTAACGCTAATTGCTTGTTCACCCTTAAATAAGAGCTTCCTTGCAAAACCTTTAATTAATTGTTACCTTCAGTGTAAAACAATTAGTGTGCATAACCTTACTTTACTCGTTTAAAATAACACACACTTCAAAATAATGTTGATTTACAGTAAATCTTAAATTAAACAAAACTAAGCTCTAGGCCGATTATTGTTTGATCAGGCTAATTAAACGGAAAATCTTTAAAAATATGGAAGTTACTTCAACCGAGCTGGATATTTTTTATGTCAATGTGGTACTAAGGTTATGTTTTTAGATAAAACATTATAAATAGAATTGTTTACTGAAAAGAGGTCGCAATATTTTCGTAAACTTGATCTACATACGACAAAAATAAGGCAAGATGCTATGTAGAGTGACTCAGAATTTATTTCCACGTTATATTTATTGTTGTCCATTAAACAAGTTTTTATTTTTGGGGAGTTTAAGAACATATAGAATTTTCCAGAAAAGATACACGTCGAAATTTTATGTTTCTAAATTAAATAATGTTCAAACGCGAGATATTTTTGTTTTGACCGGTCATATCTTTTTTGTGGGTATAGGGCACGCGCTGCAAGAGAATCCATAGAACGCTACAGGAGCGCGTGTGCTAGCGTAAAAGTAACCATTCACGTTGTAATAATAATAATAATAATAATATATAGCTTTATTACCCAACAGTTTCCCATTAATAGGGTAAATATTTAGACATTTACATATTCAATAACGGTCTGTAGTAATTGCTTCTTAGTACAACAGTATATATCACAAACACTACAAATATGATTAAAATTAGTACACATTACATGAATAGGTGAATTCAATAACAAATTAGTATTAGGTCTGTTACATCTAAAAAACATACTTGATCGTGAGTGTATCCGTGGCACATTGATGTTAATACGAGACAGTATATCCGTGCAATCAATCATATTGTGCAATACTTTATATAGGAATAATATTGAGACACAAACTCTCCTGATTCCCAGGCTAAGAATATTTGTCTGTTCACACAAATAATCGCTGCTGATTCCCCGTTCAGGATACATTCCATTAATCTTAAACAACAGAAATTTCAGAAATCTCCTCTGCACTTTTTCAAGTGAAACTCTATGCACCTCGTACATTGGACTCCAGACAATACTTGCATATTCCAGTTTCGAGCGAACAAAGCAGAAATACAAAATCTTCAGTGATGCAATATTAGTGAAACCCCTACAATTCCTAATGATGAACCCGTAAGACTTCATTGCTTCAGAAACTTTCAATGCTATATGCTGAGCAAATGTTAGTTTTGCATCAAAAACAACTCCCAAATCCTTAGCTGTGCTACACCTACTTAAATTATGGTCTTGAATTCTATATTGAAACTCTATTGACGCTACCCTCCTAGTATATGTTAGAACTTTGCATTTTTGAGCATTTAGATGTAGTTTGTTGTCACAACACCAAGAATGTACGAAATTCAACTGGCTTTGTAGATAGGAACAATCCTCAGTTTTTTCTATTGGCATAAACATTTTTAAATCATCAGCATAAATTAGCCTGTTACATTTTAAATCCTCGCAAAGGTCATTTATGAACATAATGAAGAGCAAGGGTCCCAAATTTGAACCTTGTGGAACGCCGGAGGTAGCCACAAATCTTTCTGATTTGAATCCGTTGTAGGCTACAAACTGAGTTCGGTTAAACAAGTAAGAACTTATAAGAGCCCTCGCACCATCAGTGAAACCAAAGAAAGACAACTTATTGATGAGAACATGATGGTCGATCCTATCAAAGGCCCTCGAGAAATCTGTATAAATAACATCAACCTGCTCACCATCATCTAATATTTCCGAAATGAACTGTGTCATAACAGTTAGATTTGTTACCGTAGATCTCTTACTAACAAATCCGTGCTGATAAGGAGAAATTTGATTTTTAATTTGGCTATAGATACGTGCATACAAGACTGACTCAAAGACCTTTGAGAAGTTACAAAGTAGAACGACACCCCTGTAATTTTCAACATTTCCCCTGTCTCCATTCTTAAAAATAGGACTTAATCTACCTTCTTTCCATCGTTTCGGATAAACACCCTGTTTAATTGATAAATTAAAAATATACTTTAAAGGTCTTACAAGGACAGTCGCACAGTCCCTAATGAGAAACGAGGGAATATTATCAGGGCCAGAGGTCATCTTATTCTTTAATTTTTTCGTGGCCATCAATATTTCATCCCCAGTGATGGGCGAGAATTCCACAATTGTCAACGACGTACTAAGCGAATGACAAGTCCCTGCTGGTTCCGACAGTGCGAAGACACTCTTGAAAAAAATCTGCAAACGCGTTAACAATGCCCGACGGAGACTTCAGAATGTCATTTCTATACATCATCATACTGGGAATCCTAGAAGATTTACTTTGTGATGATAACTGCAGTTGTGAGAAATACAATTGGATTTTTGAAAAAAAAAATTCTCGATTTTTTTACTTTATTTTAAAACTTTATCATAAATAATATTGAATCGATGCGAAAAACTCTACTCTGGTTGACGTCGCGGTGTTCTGTCCTTGACTGTGGAGGGCGCTGCCTTTCTAATGCTCTCCCTATGGACTGGTCTTTATACCCATTTTGCTTAAGGACCCTAGTGATTCGTGTAATTTCTTGCTGTCTCGTATCCGGTTCGGTAAGTCGGTATGATCTCGACATGATAAAATTAAAAAAAAAATCACGTGACTACAAAAGCGCCACGATTGGCAGCCATGTTTATGACATCATTATGTTAAAGTATTTTCACATAAGTACTGTCAACAGCTTCCCTCTGTGTATATACTGCCAAAATTATTGAAGTATGCTATATTTTGTTATATTTGTTAAAAATGTAAATAAGAAACAAAATATTTTTAATAAATATAATTAAATTATTTGTTGGGTGTCATGCGAAAGTTATGGTGACAAGGCTATAGGTTATGTTCTACTTAAACGCAAAAATGATTATTATTATATTAAAATATCGAAGTGATCTTCACAACAGAAAAAATTTGATGTTGTTTTAGAATTAATACGTCGTGTTGCTTGAAAGCATTGATTTCGATGTTTAACACTGACATATTTAAAAACATTTTTTCGGGAGTTGTTTTTGTAGTATTCGTACAAAATGGTACGAAACAGAAATGATAACTTTTTAGATTAGACATTTTCAATAAATTTATCAATACACTGATGATAATAACCAGAATAAATTGATTGAAAACTAAAATACTCGTATCAGCTGCGTCTGATATTGGGGAAAAATAAACATTGAGATATCACATGCGTTGGAGTTTTTTTGGAGCGTCATCTATAATATATATAAATGCAACGTCTCTGTCTGTCTGTCTGTCCGTTAGTGTGCTTATCACCGGAGAACCACTTATCCGATTTACGTACTTTTTTTTTAAAACATACATATGTTCTCTGGCCAGGTTATAGGCTATATTTTATTACGATAGGTAGCATACGGAATGAGCAGTGACGTAAAATAGTGAATGAAGTTGGAAAAAAGTTTGTCGCTAATGCGTTCCATTGCAAGCACAGCCTAAATCATTAAATATGGAACAATATTATGTAGCAGAGAATATCTATAATCTATAATTTATAATATATATAAAATAGAATGTCTCTCTGTCTGTCTGTCCATTAGTGCGTTTATCACGCGAGAATCACTTATCCGATTTACGTGTTTTTTTTTAAATTCATACATATATTCTTTGGCCAGATTATATAATAATAATAATAATCTATATCTATAACATGTATAAAATGCAACGTATCTCTGTATGTCTGTCTGTCCCTTAGTGCGTTTATCCCTCGAGAACCACTTATCCGATTTACGTGATTTTTTTAATTCATACATATGTTCTCTGACCAGGTTATAGATATATATTTTATTACATCTATAATATATATAAAATGCAACGTATTTCTGTCTGTCTGTCCGTTAGTAAGCTTATCACTGGAGAACCACTTATCCGATTTACGTGCTTTAAACATACTAAACCATTAAATATGGAACAATATCATGTAGCAAAGAATATCTATAATATATATAAAATGTAACGTCTCTCTGTTTGTCTGTCTGTCCGTTAGTGCGTTTATCACTGGAGAACCACTTATCCGATTTTCGTGCTTTTTTTTTAAACATACATATGTTCTTTGGCCAGGTTATAGGATATATTTTATTATGTTAGGTGACATAAGGAATAAGCAGTGACGATAATAGTGAATCAAGTCGGAGAAAAGTTTGCTGCTAGCGCGTTCTCTTGCAACACACTGCCTAAAGCATTAAATATGGAACAATATCATGTAGCAAAGAATATAATATATATAAAATGCAACGTCTATCTGTCTGTCTATCTATCTGTCTGTCTGTCCGTTAGTGCGCTTATCACTGGAGAACCACTTATCCGATTTATGTACTTTTTGTTTTAAAATATACATATGTTCTCTGGCCAGGTTATAGGATATATTTTATTACGTTAGGTGACATAAGGAATAAGCAGTGACGATAATAGTGAATCAAGTCGGAGAAAAGTTCGCTGCTAGCGCGTTCTCTTGCAATACACTGCCTAAAGCATTAAATATGGAACAATATCATGTAGCAAAGAATATAATATATATATATAAAATGCAACGTCTCTCTGTCTGTCTGTCTGTCCGTTAGTACGCTTATCACTCGAGAACCACTTATCCGATTTACGTGTTTTTTTTTAAATCATACATTTGTTCTCTGTCCAGGTTATCTATAATCTCCTATCTAGAATATATATAAATTTTTTCCATAGAAATCATGTAAATATCGCTTTCCGTACAAATAACACGTTATCTCGATATATTAAAAATAATAAAAGCAAAACAAAAAAAGAAAATAAATCGAGGGTTTACGAATTATGCTGTGGCAGTTGTAATAAAACGTATATAGGACAAACAGGCAGACCTTTTTATAAAAGAATAAACGAACATAAACATAGCTTTAGAATGAAAAATAACAAATCTCATTACGCCAAACATTTAACAGAGGAAAATCATACATTCAATGAAGATTTCAAAATTTTACATAACGGAAAGAAGGGAAAATACTACTAATGCTGCTCTCATATTTTACACTTGTTTCTATGCTGGACGTGTAAATACAAAATAATAATACCAAAGCGCTATAAAAATACAGAATTAATTCATGAACATGTTTCAGATCGACGGAACAATTTCACAATGTTAAATTAGATGTTTACATTTTTATATGGCTAACATTCTTGCTTTATTAAAAATAAATAATTAAAAAATAATAAGGAAGATATTTTACCAGTAAGAAGACCCGTTTTTCATATTCTTTTTTATTTACTTGTAAAAAATAATAATTTGAATATGTAAATTATACTATACAAACAGTGAAATTAAAAAAATATATATTTAAAAGCCATTAATTATATAAATATTTGGCAACAATTTTAATTGCGTATAACGGTAATGGGGCCCCGTATTACATTTTTTCTTATGACGTATTTTAAAAGCCAGAAAGTTGAAATATTTCGGCTCACGTGAGTTCTTGTTTTGAATAAAAGGGAATACCTATCACGTGTGGCTCATTCTTATAGGTTATATTTTATCGAAAACCAGTTTGGTCAGATGTTAGGTCGCGGATGATCAGTCATCCCGATACATTTGTGAAACAAATTTGAAGATAATTTTGTCCGAAGTAAGAGTATTCAGTTTACGAATGAAGTAGTACAAAAGGCCAAATCGTACAAGGGAAATAATTCCTATTTGGAAAACAGGCGTGAATTTGCCCAGGATCGTTGATAGCTTCGTTCTGCTGTGCAGTCACGTATTATCCTCGGTTAGATCAATCTGTTTACCTGATCAGATATCTTTGAAAATACAGTTCCATTGATCCAGCTTCCCTTCTCTGATAAAATGATCTTTAGAAACTTATTGTTAGATACCTTATGGGAACGTCCATCTTTATGAACCTACGCAAGGATGGTTGGTTGATGAAAGCCTCCAGCATCTCACTAGGTGTTGTTCTTATAACACCGTTATTTTCAAGACAAATTAAGCGTTGCACTCCGTCAAGTTTGAACCTAGCCCATTTTTGAATATTTTTCCTAATATTAAGAGCTTTTTCCCTGGTTTTAGGATCACTTAGTGAAAAAAGTGTAAACTACATTACCTATAGTCAAACATATAAGGGGTAAAAGGGTTGTAGGTAGGAGTAAGAGGAGGTTATTTCGGATATTACATGTTATACGTCTTTTTTGAAACCGAGGAATCTAAAATCAGGTTATCGGTATTGTTTTGGTAACCGGCAGATGTTTGCCTAAAGTCCTATTTGGCATTATTGATGCTTATGGAACAGTAGTCGATGGTAAACTGAAAGTTTCTAATCAATGTGAGCTATTTAGGCATTGTCATGACCGTAGATTGTAGCGGGGGTTGATTGGCGCAAGGTCCGCCCTCTCTGTAACATCTCTGCGTTATTCAGCAGTATCATCTGTTTTATACAAGGTTTCCAGTTTCCTCAATTTCGATGACTGATCCTTGTTTGTAGTGTTGAACAGTAGCTATTTGTTTTTCTCGAGCTTTGCAGATATTCCTCTGTTAGTTTGACCTATTACCATACGGGGTGCTGCATATGCCCTGGTCTTCCTGCTTTCTTGGTGTCTGAGTAATAATTCTATTGTTTTATGTGGTTTGCACGCGAAAAATATGTTATGTTTTCATTTGTTGTTCCTTTCAGGTCGACAAGTGTAATTCGGGTTTGCTTTTAGGTGATTCCTGAGGTTTTGTCTGTGTACTATTTTGTTGTACTTGAAGGTTTTTATATTACTCCTTATCTTTTCTTGCCTATCGTTGATATCTGTTAAGAGCAAAGATCTTGTCATCAGGGTGTTGACTACTGACTATAATTATGATGGTGGGTGGGTCTTAATTTTCGTTATACATTGTGCTTGTATTTCGGGTAAGGGGTTAAGGTGAGAGAATTAATGAAATTCATTTTTTCTGTAGGTCCATACGATGAAATATGTCATTGACGTACAGAAACCACTTTAGGGCTGCAATTCAAGACCAACGTGAATCGTTTTTTCCGCACACGAGACGCTCCTGTATCGCTTTAGGAATCTCTCCGAAGCACGTGTGAATACTAGAATATAGAAACTTGACGTCGAAGCTAGCTACTATGGCGTGTTCTTCGAGATGTAAAATGTGGTGCATCTGGGTGAAATAATTAGAATTTTTCACTTATCTTTCGGCTTGTTCTACTAAAGATTGTAATATGTTAGCTAGATAGATAGCTAGCGCTCTGACTGCAGCTGAATCATATTTAGTGCAATATTCCTGACCGTATTCCAGAGCATCTAATATTCCTTTAAAATCAGTCTCCTGTCCATAATTATTGGTAGATATTTTGCTGACTTTTATCATGCAGAAAATTACTCAGTATCGTACAGTCGGATTTCTTTCCACTGAAATTAAAGCGAGGTAAATTTAGTTTATATTTCGAAACACTACCTCATTTTGAAATTATCTAATCACATTTTTCAAATCATTTCAATGGAGCCCTACAAGATCAAAAACCCTTACATACGAGGGGAAGTCCAACAGTCCGCGGAATGACAGTGTTGTAAATTAAATAAAACAACAAAACTTTTTTTTTCAACATAATCACTCCAATATTTTTTGTCTTTGCCCTCAAAATAGGTCAAAATAGCATCTTTGACCTCATCATCGCCATAACATTTTCTTCCGTTTACCTCCTTTTTCAAATTTGAAAATAAATAAAAATCTGTAGGAGCAAAGTCTGGATTGTAAGGTGAATGAACTAGTGGTTCGAACCTGTATTTATATAAAGCAGTCATCGCAACTTTGCTCTTGTGAATCGGTGCGTTGTCTTGCAAAAGCAGCACACCCTTGGTCCATTTTTCTCATCTTTTTTCCTTGATGGCTTCCTTTAGTCTCTCTAATATTGAAGCGTAGTACTCTCCAATAAGTGTGGTACCTCCTTCTTTATAATCTATTAATAAAATTCCTTCACAATCTCAAAAAACTGAAGCCATCAACTTTCTGGCCGATTCCGACACCTTAAATTTCTTAGGTGGTAGTGTACCCTTTTTGTGCCATTGCAACTCTTATTTAAACTCAAGCTCGAAGTGGTGGAATCATACTTCATCTCCAGGTACAATCCGATGCAAAATCAGGTTAGGATCGTCGCCACACAGCTCCAACCAATACTTGGACGCGACGATTCTCTGTTGCTTTTGAGGTGGCGACAACATTCTCGGTACCCATCTTGAGCAGATTTTAGTCATGCTCGTGTAGGATCCCCAAAATGGTAGTATCTGATATTCCAACTAATGCAGATAACTGTTTTTTTTTAGACGGGCATCTACCAGTACTAATTTTTCGACTTTTTCGATGACGTCTGAAGGCCGTCCAAGACGGAGATCGTCTTCATCGATTCTAGGTCATGTTTAAATAGACCATACCACTTGTAAATCATTGTTTTACCAGGTCACTGATCTCCATAAACGGCTCCCATTTCACTCATTTTAGTTTGAGTAGATTTTCCTTCCTTAGTCAGAAACTTTATCACAGCGCGAAGTTTAATTTGCTCCATAATTGCAGTTGTCTTCCGAATTGACTTGTTTGTTGGGTGGTTACTCGTAAACGATGACGTTATGTAGTTGAAATATAATACATATACTTATAATCCCCAATTAGTATGGTACCAAGTAAGTATTTTCACCCCACCCCATACTATATATACCTTAAGATATTAATATACTCGCTGACCCGTATGACAAATAAATAATATCACCTAAACGTGAACCTTTGTATTCCTAACACTCGCACATACAAGCGGTGAAATTACTGCTCAATTATTTTTCGTGATAACGTTTGCGCAACAAGTCTAAAAAGTGTGCACTTTTTCACGGGACACTCGGTATTAATAAAAACATTTAGGTATACCATTGAATTTCTGATAACAAGGTATCATGTAACGATGCAGGTAAATATAAACTTTACTGCATGCAGTCCTCATAACTGCATATCCGGCTACATAGAAGGACCATGATGTCATTTTCAAAAAGAATTTGCATACAAACCGCTTTTAATTTTGGTAGTCACCTGTAATTTTATTTTATTTCTAAAATTTTAGGTTGTACTGATTATGAAGACTGATAATGTCTCAACAGGTTAAGATCATTTATTTTTTTAATTTTGCATTATTTTCATATCAAGTTTTTGCCGGTTTCACTAAGAGATGGCACCAGCGAACAGTACGCAGTGTATGAATTTGATAGATATGTCAGTTTGTTCGTCTGACATTAACCTAACCAACATTCACAAGTTGAGTCCGCCAAACATTAGCGTCTATATTGTATCGTTCAGTGAACATGTCGACTTTTGTGCCTGAAAAAGAACATTTGCGGCACGCATTGCTTTTCTTATTTGAACAAAAGAAAAATACTGCGGAAAGTCATCGTTTGCTGGTAGAAACATATGATGAACACGCTCCATCGATTAGAAAATGTGAGACATGGTTTCGACAATTTAAACGTGGTGATTTCAATGTGAAAGACAGTGCGCGCTCTGGTAGACCACAAAAGTACGAAGACGAGGAATTGCAGGCGTTACTGGATGATGACCCAACTCAAACACAACAGCAATTGGCAAAAGCATTAAATGTGTCACAAGAAACAATCAGCAGACGTTTACGAACAATGGGGAAGATCAATAAACTCGGTAAATGGGTCCGACACGATTTGAATAAACGGCAAATGGAAAATCGTAAAGTCACTTGTGAAATGCTGCTTCAACGCCACGAAAGAAAATCATTTCAGCACCGAATTGTGACGGGTGGCGAAAAATGGATTTATTTTGAAAACCCGAAGCGGAGAAAATCGTGGCTGTCACTTGGCGAAGCCGGTACTTCAATACCAAGGCCAAATCGCTTCGGGAAGAAGACCATGCTTTGTGTCTGGTGGGACCAGAGCGGTATTGTGTATTATGAACTCTTGAAGCCCGACGAAACCGTTAATGCACAACACTATCGCCAACAAATGATTAATTTAAATCACGCATTGATCGAAAGACGACCAGAATGGGCCAAAAGACATGGCAAAGTGATTTTGTTACACGACAATGCGCCGTCTCTAACAGCAAAACCAGTGAAAGACACTTTGAAATCGCTTGGATGGGACATCCTTCCGCACCCGCCGTACTCTCCCGACCTGGCGCCATCTGACTATCACCTCTCCGCATCAATAGGGCACGCGCTTGCAGAGCAGCACTTCAGCAATTTCGAGGAAATTGGAAAATGGTTCGACGAATGGGTTGCCGCAAAAGACAAGCAGTTTTTCTGGCATGGTATTCATAATTTACCTGAAAGATGGGCGAAGTGTGTAGAAGCCAATGGCCAATATTTTGAATAAATAAAAAATGAATTTCCCTTGATAATTACGTGTTTTCTTTACCACAAAAACCGGCAGAAACTTACGCATACACCTGTGTATATATTGCATAGCTGCATGGAATATTGAAACACTATACATGACTGTAAAACGGGCCAATGTTGAAAGGGAGATGCATCGAATGAAGATCGATATTCTTGGTTTGAGCGAAGTTAGATGGATTAGCACTGGTCAGCAAAGAATATTATTCGGGAGGATCACAACACCAATGTGGTGTTGCTATTGTGTTATTACCTGAAATTAACAGATCGCTGATTAATTTTTGTTACCTTATGATGTCAGAATAATGATGGTCTAATTACAAACGACTCACAGAATAATGAAAATTATATAGGTTTATGCACCAACATGCGATAACTCAGACGAAGAGGTTGAACGTTTTTACGGTGAAACTCGTGAAAAGGGGGAAATATCTATAATTATGGGTGATTTTAACTCTAAGATGGGTTTAGGAGTGGACGGTGAAGTGGTTGGACAATATGGCTTAGGTCTGATGATTGAGCGACAGGCTCGTCCAATTTTGTATCAGGAATGATCTTTTTATTAGCAACACATTTTTCAAATTCCCACCCAGGCGGTTGTACACTTGAAAAACACTTAGCGATAAGACTAGGAACAAGATAGATTTTATTCTCGTTAAACAAAACATGAAGAAGTTTATAAAATCTGTAAAATCTACTCTGGGGTAGACGCAAGTTCGGATCACAATCTGGTGCTCATGGAACAATAAACCTCGTAGATACAAATAAACTACAGAAACCGAGAAAATAATAAAAATTTTAGACAATCCACACAACAAATATAAACAAAAGAGATCTAAATATTATTAAAAATCTGTACTGGAATCAATTAGTGAAAGTTAAAATTGGGCTGGAAAAGTCCGAAAGCATAAAAATAACCGAAGGTGTAAGACAGGGATGCATTCTCTCACCACTTTTGTTCTTATGCTGTGTTTAATGAGGCCATCTATGAATCCATTGAAGGAATACCAGTTAATGGGAATACACTGCACAACATACGGTGTGCTGATGATACTGGTCTATTAGCAAATAATATTAAAGATCTCCAGCAACTGATCAACTGAGTTGTAACAGCCAGCAAAAGATATGGATTAACCATGAATATAAGAAAAACCCGAATCCCTCGAAATTAGAGATGATCCCGTAGAATAGGTCTCCACTTTTAAATATTTAAGAACGAATATAAATGAAAACTGGGACCCAAGACAGGAAATATATTCCCGAGGCCCGAGTAACATACATGAATATGAAGTACGAATTGCTACGTCTAATTATTGAAGGCAAAATAAAGGGCAAACGATCGATTGGAAGACGAGAGAATTCTTGGCTGAAGGACATGGGAAGGTGGAATGGATTTGTATGGGATATGTTTCAAGCAGCAATTTCTAAAGTTGGTTTAACTATATGGATCGCCAACCTTCGTGAGGAGCCGGTGTCGTAAGAAGAAAATAGTATCAGTATTGTTAACCTGGACTGCTTAACGTTGCCAAAAATTAATGCGGTTGCTATGAATCGTAGTTTGACAATTAGTAAATACGTGGTCCATATTTTATTGCGCTATTTGTAGTGAACTTTTAAAGAAGATTTGATGGACAAAAATTATGAATTTAGTAAAATCGAATATTGACTGGGGATCAAGAACCTCATCTTGAAAGGACTGTCTTCTAAAGAAATTCACGACGACATGCTTAATACATTGAAGGAATAATGTCCTTCCTAGGCCAGTCAAGAATTTGAGTATTTCCCAAGGGTATGGTATAGGTATGTAGATGATGTTTTCGCGATTTTTGAACAAATATATATGATTCTGTTTCCAAATTAAATAGCCGATATGTTCCAATAAATTTACTTACGAAATTGAGAACAAAGGACAACTGACCTTTCTAGATATTTTAATTATTAAAAATAATAATAGGTTAGTATTTGGTACCTATAGAAAAGACACAGTAACAGATAGATATACAGTAGAATTCCGATTAACCGAGTCGCGATTATCCGAGCTTCGGATTAACCGAGCCAATTTAAGAACTTGATTATCTGAGGTACGAGCGTCTATGCTGCGTATTAACCGAGCTTTTAATATATGTATGTACATATTTCCATTTAAAATCGCCAGGGCCTTCGGGGAATCCTCCTGGCCCGTGTAAGGGGTTCCCCTATTTATGTTTTTGGACTCTTTCAGCATGTAAATTTGCGTGAATGCAGTGCGTTATAGCGTTTACTACGGAGAAGTACCAGTATACTCACATAATTTATTTGGTTGGAGTTCTGGTAGTTAAGTGTAATTAATACGAACTGCTTTGTTTGAAGTTTTGTTTGTAGTATTATAATGGAGCAAAACAAGTGTAAAAGAAAAGACGTTCCTACTGAAGAAAAATCAAAAGCCATCAGAAGAATTGAAGCAGGAGAGACAATTAGAGTTGTTGCACGAGATTACAGAGTAGGTGAGGTAACAGTTGGAGATTGGAAAAGAAACCGCACAAAAATAGAAGAGTGGTGTATAAATCAAGCCTCCTCGTCCTCGGGAAGAAAATCAATGAAACCGGCGACTATGAAAAGGTTAACGAAGCTTTATTCATGTGGTTTAACCAACAGAGATCAAAAGGTGTGCCTCTGTCAGGTCCAATTTTACAACAGAAAGCAATAATGATTAGTAGGCAATTCCCAGAGATATGTCAGTTTACCGCCAGTTCTAGATGGCTTGACCGCTGGAAAAAATGGTACGGTGTACGACAACTGACTGTATGTGGTGAAAAAAACTTTCTGCTGATGTGTCATCAATTGAGAAGTTTAAGCAATCGAAGATTGTGGATACACATGTGATCAAATTTACAACTGTGACGAAACTGGTCTGAATTATAAAATGCTTCCATCAAAAACATTGGCATCTCGACAGGAAAAATCAGCTCCTGGGCACAAACAAAGTATGGAAAGATTAACTATAATGGTATGTTTCAATGCATCTGGCAAGCACATAATCCCACTGATGGTGATTGGCAAGTCTGCACGTCCAAGAGCTTTAAAAGACATCTCACCCAAAGCCCTACCAGTCTATTACAAAAGTCAGAAGAGCGCATGGATGGATGCGACCTTATTTACTAACTGATTTGAAGAAGAGTTCGTGTCATCTGTGACTAAATTTTTGAACAGAAACCGCCTTCCTATTAAAGCAATTTTGTTAATGGATAATGCCCCCTCTCACCCTGGAGAAGGACTTCATGTGAGCGAAATTGTTGTAAAATTTTTTCCTCCAAATGTAACCAGCATAATGCAACCAATGGATCAAGGCATCCTGGAAAACATTAAAAAAAATTACAGGCTTTTATATCTTGAACATCTGTTAGAATACACAGAAAAGGAGGATATTATCAATGGGATGAGAAAGGTTACACTGAAAAATATTATTTACTGGGTAAGTAAAGCTTGGGTTTCTGAGCGTACTACCACTATTCAAAAATCTTGGTCAAAAGTTATTGATTTTGAGGACTATAATGACAGTGAAGATGACACTCCATTAAATGAATTAGCTTTGAAATTGAGAAGCCATGGAGAAATGTCCTGTTCACATTTTGACAGCGAGATAGAAGAAAAAGAAAAAAGTGTATTTGAATTAATGCAAAAATTAAAAGGTTGCGAAAATGTGACAAAAGAAGATGTTGTTGAATGGATTACAGAGGATGATTTAGAAGAAGAAATGAGTATTCAAGAAATAACGAATGCCTTTCAGGAAACCGAAAAATCAGGTGACGATGCGGCGGTGGATGAACAGTCTCCCACTAAGATCTCTTATCAAGAAGGTTTTGCTTCTTTGGAAGAAGATTTGAAGTATATCGAACAACAACCAGAGGCAACCCCAGCGGTTTTGCTTCTTCTTAATAGTTGAACAAACATTGCAGCGAAAAGAAGATGCAATATGAAACAGAAGCGCATAGATACCTATTTCACTGTTTTATAATATATGTACCTATTTATATGTTAAAAACGTTAATACATCGGTTTAAAGTATTGGTGTTTATTTTTTGAATGAATAAAAAACAAATCCAGATTATACGAGTTTTCAGTTATCCGAGGAGGGTGCCCCCCCCCCACGCTCAAATCAATCAATCAAAAACATTGGCATCTCGACAGGAAAAATCAGGTCCTGGGCAACGAAAGTAAGGAAAGATTAACTAAAGTGGTATGTTCCAATGCATCTGGCAGGCACAAAATCCCACTGATGGTGATTGGCAAGTCTGCACGTCCAAGAGCTTTAAAAGACATCTCACTCAAACCCCTACCAGTGTATTACAAAAGTCAGAAGAGCGCATGGATGGATGCGACCTTATTTACTAACCTGTTTGAAGAAGAGTTCGTGCCATCTGTGACTAAATTTTTGAACAGAAACCGTCTTCCTATTAAAGCAATTTTGTTAATGGATAATGCCCCCAGTCACCCTGGAGAAGGACATCATGTGGGCGAAATTGCTGTAAAATTTTTTCCTCTAAAAGTAACCAGCATAATGCAACCAATGGATCAAGGCATCCTCGAAAACATTAAAACAAATTATAGGCGTTTATATCTTGAACATCTGTTAGAATACACAGAAAAGGAGGATATTATCAATGGGATGAGAAAGGTTACACTGAAAAATGTTATTTACTGGGTAAGTCAAGCTTGGGATTCTGTGCGTACTACCACTATTCAAAAATCTTGGTCAAAAGTTATTGATTTTGAGGACTATAATGACAGTGAAGATGATACTCCATTAAATGAATTAGCTTTGAAATTGAGAAGCCATGGAGAAATGTCCTGTTCAAATTTTGACAGCGAGATAGAAAAAAAAGAAAAAAGTTTATTTGAATTAATGCAAAAATTAAAAGGTTGCGAACATGTGACAAGAGAAGATGTTGTTGAATGGATTACAGCAAATGATTTAGAAGAAGAAATGAGTATTGAAGAAATAACGAATGTCTCTCAGGAAACCAAAAAATCAGATGACGATGACGAAGCGGCGGTGGATGGATAGTCTCCCACTAAGATCTCTCATCAAGAAGGTGTTGCTTCTTTGAAAAAAGCTTTGAGGTATATCGAACGACAACCAGAGGCAACCCCAGCGGATTTGCTTCTTCTTAATAGACGGAGAAACATGGCAGCGAGAAAAAGAAGATGCAATATGAAACAGAAGCGCATAGATACCTATTTCACTGTTTTTTATAATGTATGTACCTATTTATATGTTAAAAACGTTAATACATCGGTTTTAAAGTATTGGTGTTTATTTTTTGAATGAATAAAAAACAAATCCGGATTATCCGAGTTTTCAGTTATCCGAGGAGGGTGCCCCCCCACGTTACCTCGGATAACCGGAGTTCTACTGTATTCATTTCACTGCAAACAACATAAATTAGCCGCATTACTTGTTTTAGTTCATCGTTTGGTCACTTTTCCTCTAAACAGAGTAAACTTCAATAATGAAAAATGTTTTTATTTTAAAAGCAATCACCGTACGGAACACTAATTGTGCAAGTTCGACTTGCACTTGGCCAGTTTTCTCATTATCGATATCGCTAAATTCGAACATATTTTAATGCAGCTTTGGTTTTTTTTTAATCACCTTTACGGTAACGCAAACTTTTAGCACCACTCTGTATGAGTATAAGTGTTGCAAATCGATTAAAATCTTGATTGTTTAGGGGCCACCATAAAAAACCTTACCTAAAAATATATTGTGAGTAAGTTCCATATACAACTCACCATAACCGCAAATTAGTATTGTTAAATTCTCTTGTCAACCATATTCCCGCCTAAAAATAATCATAATTTTATCCATTTGTGATGCTAATTGCCTTTGTTTTTTAACTATAGTAATATATCACCCGTTTTGTCAACTAAAACAGTAGTCATACCGCATTTGGTACTGGTAATATTCCAAGCAATAAATAAATTAAAAATATATAAATTATATAATAGTTTCTACAAAAACACATTAATATTAAACATTATAACAAACAAATTCATGAGTAGTAAAACGATTTGAGTTCGTGTGAGAAATGTTTGTAAGCTTGTTTTGGGTTATGTTGGTATGATTTTTGATTAAGTTTATTGATTATTGATTTTAAGAAAGTCATTTTATAGAGATAACACTTATCGACCCAGGAAATTTCCTAAACAATAATATATATATCAAGGATTTTCTACAACTGACGCTGTCTTCCTTCTCTCAGCCTTTGATTCCATCCGTTTCTATCTTCCCAGTCTCCATCTGTTAGACCTCTGTCCTCCATAGCCTCGCCCACATCGTCTCTCCATGATCGTCTGGGTCTTCCTCTTTTTCTTCTCCCTATAGGGCTCCACTCCGTTATTTTCTTTATCCACCTATTATCTTCGCTCCGTTTTATGTGTCCGTACCATTTTAATCCTTTTCTTCAATGGTGTTTATTGCATTCTTTTTGATGTTCATTCTGCTTCTTATTTCTTCATTTGTTATTCTCTCCATACGTGTCACTCTACAACATCTTCTCCAATACTCCATCTCTACCGCGTTCATTTTAGATTTATTTCTTTTTTGTTGATCGTCCATGTTTCTGACCCGTATGTCATTATGCTTTGTATTATTGATTTATATATGCATGTTTTTTTTCTCTTTGTAATGTGCTTGTCCCACAGGATCGAATTTAATTGTCTTATGCATGACCGCGTTTGTCCTAATCTAGCTTTAATCTCTTTCTTTTGATGTTGCGTTTTTTGAAATGATGGTTCCTAAATATTTAAATCTATCGGTTCCTTTGATTATTGTTTCGTTATCGACTTCTAGATTCTCCACGTTTCCCTCCTTTAGATATTCCGTTTTATCAAAGTTTATTGCTAATCCTGCTTTAGTGTATTCTTCTTTCAGTTTTCTTACCATATAACTGAGGTCTTCCTCATGCGCTATGATTACTTGGTCGTCTGCGAAACTTAGAGTATAAAAGTAATCTTCTCGTATTGGGACTCCCATTCCACTACATTTTTGCTTCCATTTTTTTAATGTTTGTTCGAGGTATATTTTGAATAGTGTTGGAGATGTAGAGCATCCTTGTAATAGGCCTTTTGATGTTTGGAGTCTTTTCCCTATTTTATGTCCTATTTTTTATGTTCACTGTGTTGTTTTCGTAGAGAGCTTTTACTGCGTATATTAGTTCTTTGTCAATGTCTATTTCTTTCATTGCCTTTCATAATCTTTGTCTTTGTACTGAGTCATAGGCCTTTCTTATGTCTATGAAGGCTAGATGAACTTCTCTATTCTTTGCCAGTTTTTTTTCCATTGCTTGTTTTATAGTGTATATGTAGTCTATACAAGATTTTCCGGCCGTAAAGCCTGCTTGGTCTTCTCCAATTTTTTCCTTTTATATTTTCTTCCATGATATTTTTAATAATTTTTCCATACAAACGTCCCATACTCGATATTATGCTTACAATAATAATAATAATAATTTGGGCAGTAAGGAGTCAATCAGCTAACGCGTGTTTTGGCAACATGCTGGTCGACATTTTAAGCAACGGCAACATTGTAAGTGTAAAATAGGTTGCCTAACCTAAGAACCAGTAGTGGTAAAATGACATTTAAATAAATAAATTTTACGTTTATTTTAAAGGAAATGACTTCACGTTTGAACGAAAAATGTTTAATGTGTTAATGAAGCGAATTTTCTTATTTTTTCTCCGCACAGAATATTTTATGTATATTAAAATTTACCACATACCAAATAAAAACTAGATATCGTAGAATAACTTAAAAGGGAGATCTCTCTATCTGTCAATTGGCATGATAACTCTCGAACGAAATAAACGATATCGGTTCAGGGAGGTGGGTCGGATCGGAGGGTAAACAAACTTATAATTGTGATGGCAACAACAAAAGCAATAGATTGACTTTTGGGGTCTTTTCGGGCAATTCGTTAATATATGGGTATTTTTTTTTTTTATTGGTCTAGCACACGTGCTGCAGGGAAGTCCCTAAAGCGCTCCAGGAGCGGCACGAGTGCGGAAAAAAAGCGATTCACGTTGTTCTTGAATCGCTGTAAATTGTACTCGGTGGGAAAAACAGCGCTGGGCAAATTATTCCAAAGGGATGACGTTCTCCATATAAAAGATTGCTTGAAAAGCGTTGTACGCGGAGTAACAAGCTGAACCGCATACGGATGCGAAGCACCAGCGCGACGTGTATTTCTAACATGCACCGCTTTGGGAGGAATTAAGCGGGCTACATCCTTCGAACACTTTCCATGAAAATACTTGTAGAACAGACTCAAGTCGCCAACCGTTCTTCGATGTTCCAGCGAATCAAGGCCGCCGGTCAATTCTGGGTCCCCAATCAGACGGACCGCTCTTCTCTGAACAGAATCCAACAAATGCAGTGTATGTTTGGGAGCGGAGCCCCAAACGTGGGAGCAGTATTCCATAGTTGGTCGAATTTGGGCTTTGTAAAGAATTAACAGTTGTTGTGGGGTGTAAAGCTTTCTGGTTCTAAATAATATTCCCAACTTTTGAGAAGCTCTCCTTGCTATGCCTGCAACATGTTCATGCCAAGACATATTTGCTCCCAAACTAACGCCCAACAAATTGAGCGACGATGCTAGGGGAATGGAGTGCCCCGACATAACTATGTCGGGTTCAGCAACGTTAACTTTTTAGAAAAAAACTGCCGCTTGGGTTTTTGTAGCGTTAAATTCCACTTGGTTACTGTCACCCCAAGATAGAATTTCTTCCAGGCCTTTGTTAAGATGAACGACCTCCTGCTGTCTGCGGATATTCGCCTGAACAGCCGATGTCCGAGCGTTCAAGGTGAATGAAGAGACAAGCGTACTATCATCTGCAAAGCTATAGATTGGATTCCCGGTCTTTTCCAGCAGATCGTTAATGTAAATAAGAAAGAGAGTAGGAGACAGTATGGAGCCCTGGGGCACACCGGCGTTGATAGTGAGGGTGTTAGAAAGAAATCCGTCGATCGCCACTCGTAAAGAACGCTCTCTGAGGAAACATGAGAGCCACTACATACAGATACTGGGCATACAGATGATAATAGGACAAGGAGAATATGACTACAGACACTATTTAAAATTAGAATATCTCTAAAACTTGATAAAAGAAAGAAATTTTGGGCATAGGGCAATACACTTGTTTGTACCCCAATATTAATTTCCGTTAAAAAACATCCATTAATACAATTTTTTTGTTAAAAGAGTCCCACAAATAGTTATTGTAATTAGAAATTAAACAAAAAAAATCCCAATTAAAGCATTACATCAAGGAAATAGAAGTTTGATCGAATTCTTTCTAGTATCGAATCGAATAGCATAATAGTAGTATTTATATTTATTAATATAAACTCAAGGTTATCGTGGTTTAATTTTCCGATAAAATTGATATCGTCACGTGTAAAACTATAGTAATTGGAGAATTTTTTTAACGTTTATTTCCATTGGACTAATGTTAATATACCTAATAATATAAAGATAAAAAATATAGGGTATGTTATAAAATACTACACTACGATTTACATATACATATAAAAAAGACTATATTACGTACATATTACGTACGTATTATTCATCCAACGTAGTATTTGACGTGCAGGCATTTTAGTGCTACTCATGATTAATTTCTTGGTGATTAATTACCTTTTCAATTCCATTTTTCCATTGAGATCCGTCTTGGGTTATTTCCAAGTTTGTATTCAACAGTTTTGTGACAACATTTGCCCATCTAGTGAATGATCTTCTCCTTCTTCTTGTGCCTTCCTTCTTTCCCTGACCCACAAGTCCTTCTATGTTGTCGCTGCGCATGATGCAACCGAAGAATCTTAATATTCTTTGGTATGTCATACTGGATAGTCACTGGGTTGGCTGGATTCCTTGTAAAACAAACGCATTGGTCCTTTTAGATGTCCAAGGTATTTGACCTGTTTGACGAATGATCCATGGCTCAAGCATTTTCGAAGACGTGTTTAATTTTGGTTGTTTTCGTAATATTTTTGTTCCATCAGACTTTATCAATCGTGACATTACAGTTCGGCCAAGTTGAGTATGGCGTCTGTTCTCATGTTCTGTACCCGCCATTTTCATGTATTACTGCTCCTAGGTAGACAAACGGTTCAATTATATCACACTGAGAGACAACGGCGGGTTCTCGGCCTAAGATGTTCCAGCGATCTATAATTATTATTTTTGAGTTTTTATAGTTAACTTTAAGTCCGTATTCCTGTCTATCCTATACCAATTTTTGCAATAATTGCTCTGTTTTCTGTACATTTTATGTTATTAATACTGTATCCCTACCTATAGATGTTATACAGGGTGTCCCAGTCTTCCGTGTACATAGAGTTACTGTAGATTTCTGGGATGAAAATAGGACCATTTAAAACCAACTTACCTTAGTCCAAAAATTTATAATTTTTAAGATACAGAGTGTCAAAATTATACTTTTATTTTAATTTTTCGTAAGTAGCTTTCTTAATAATTGTACTATTCATACAAGATTCGGTGCTAAGGGGTTTTCTGAGATAAAAAATCGAAATCAGCTCACGGTTTTGTTATAAATTACAGGGGGCGCCATTATTGCATTGTGTATACTTTTAAATTATCATAACTTTTTTGTACCACTTTGTATGATATTTTTTAATTAAATATTCGTATTTTTCGTCTTCTCCTTTCTAAAAAAGCTCTCTTGGTAAATGTTGCTCCGAGCAATAGTTTTTGAGATAATGGGATGTTTGCTTTAATTCCATTGTCAAATTTGGAAATGCGTTCCTTCACACTTCATTCAGGCTTAGAACAAGTCCAAAAGAAGAGTCTTTGAAATTTGGAGCATGCTTAAAGGTAAACAGGCTAACAACAATAATAAATTTGAAGACCAAAGGGCCAACAACAGTAAGAATGTAAAAAAACCAACTGGCTAAGGGCATAAAAGATTACCCACAAATTGATAAATTCGAAAAAAGTTTAATCGCTCAACTGAGAAGGTATTGGTTTCACAATAACTATTCAATATGGCCGCCACCTTCGTTAATGCATAAATGAATACGTCGCTGCAAATTAAAATGTCTTCATCTCGTACTGCGTTAGCAGCATTTTGAATCCTATTCCACAATTGTTCAATATTGTCGATTTGGACTTGATAAACTTTCGATTTCAATGCACCCTAAAAAGAAAAAATCGCATGGATTTAAGTCCGAGGATGAAGTGGCCAGTGAATAGGAGCATCTTCACCTCTCCTGATCCATTTATCTGGGTAACTTTGGTTCAAAAAATTCTTACATTACGCGCAAAATGAGGTGGTGCACCATCGTGCATGAAAAACATGTCGCGACGTAAATTAAAAGGTAAGCTTTCCAATAATTCAGGAATAGTTTTCACGGATGAAATTCATGTAAATGTCACCATCAAGTCGTTCTGATAATGTAAACGGTCCGATCAAATAGTTCGCGACAAATCCCATCCAGAAGACATTAATACTGAATTCGCGTTGAAACTGTCTTTGTTGCACAGCATGTGGCTTTTCTTCAACGTAAACATGATTATTATGCATATTTGTTATACCACGTCGAGTAAAGCGTGCTTCATCTATAAACAGGATTTTAGTGTGAAAAGCCGGAGCAGTCGCTATGCGTGCTCGAATAATTTGTGAAAAATGCAAACGGGATTCAAGATCTGAAGGTAAGAGTTCCTGGACGGAGTGTATATGAAAGGGGGTGAATAATTTGTTGTCTAATAATCCGGTTAGTTATACTTTTTGATATCCCTCTTTGATGTTCAATTAAACGAGTACTGAATCTAGTCGTCTAGACTTGGCAAAAGTCTGATGGTTAGGAGTCCGCCGATGAGCAAATCTGTCGTGATATACGCGAATACTTTCGCGAGCGTTGCCATTACAAAAACCAAACACTTGTTTGATATCTGTCAAAAATTACTTTCTGTCAGTATTACTACAAGCCAGTTAAGGCATAGAACATACGATATCATACATCATTACCAGAGTGACTTTTTGAGCGTTGCCAAGTAACTATACAATGTGAAGAAAGGTGTGACGGAACGCATTTGCGAATATGACATTGGAATTAAAAAAATGGAAACAAACATCCCACTATCTGAGAAACTGTTGCTCGGAGCAATATTTACCAAGAGAGCTTTTTTAGGCAGCAGAAGGCGGATAATACGAATATTTAACTAAAAATATCATACAGAGTGGTATAAAAAAAAAATTATAACAATTTAAAAGTATACACAGTGCGCCCCTTACAATTTACAAGAAAACTGTGAGCTGATTTCGATTTCTCATCTCAGAA